>OX411307.1:155878109-155985609 GCA_948150685.1 Rhaphigaster nebulosa
TGGAAAACAAAATGTGACCACCTGTGTCATTGATACAGAAAAATATACATACAAGTATTTAAATTTAAAAAAAAAAAAAAATGAACGAGAACATAAAAATAATAGCGTACTTACTAGACATTAGTTATGAAATTGATTCAATGAAATGATTTAATTTTACCTTCCTCTTGAAGCGGTTTAATAGGATCTAAAATTTCATTTAATTTAGCAGATTTGATTATGCATTTGTTATTTTTAATTGAGATGTCCAGAGAATCTTGTGAACAAATTATATCTTCTTTAATACCATGCTCATCTAAATTGTTTTCATTACCTTGAATAAAAAAAAATTGTGAAATGAATAGACAAAAAAGTGTGAAAGCTGGTGTCATTGACAAATACCATAAATACTGCAACAATACTAGGTTGTTACAAAAATCCTTGTGCATGAACACAACCCTCATAATTATCCTATAAGAATCTTTTTGTTCCTACTATTTATGTCAATGTTTACTTTGACTAATCCTTAATTCCTTGTCATTTCACTTGGGTTTATGGAATCATTTACATTTTTAAAACGCACATGCAATGTCAGAAGAAAAAATCGTGATTCACGGTCTTTTGAGACATTACTTGAAAAAAGGTTTAAGCTCAAAGGCAGCCGCTGAAGAAATTTGTGCCATAGAAGAAGAGTCAATTATCCATCGAAATACTGCCGCACAATCCAGATCGATCGTTGATGATGACGTTCTTCTTGAATGTGTGAATCAGGACCCACATGCAACTACTCGTGATTTATCGGCTGTAATAGGGACTCAAACCTTTACTGTGAACAGCTAGACAGTTTTGAGTGCAAAGTACCCCGCTTTGGTCAACAGGAACCAAGCCATTTTGCAACACGACAATTCCCCTACACATCATTCTTGTTTGACCAAGAAAAATTATCGGAACTGCAAGGAGTAAACGTTTTCCCTCATCCTGCATATACCCCAGACATTACACCATCAGATTATGGTTTGCTTAGATAAATGGCTCATTTTTTAAAAGGTCGGATCTTTGATAATTACAAGGACGTAAAACTTGGATGTGAAGAGTTCTTTGCCTCAAAACTAAAGGAGTGGTACCGGTATCAAGCCTAATTACTGGCAGAAAGATGAGTGAAAGTAGTTGAAAACAATGGACTTTACTTTGAAGAGTAGTATTCAATAATATTTAAACTATGTAATCTGAAATGAAGGTACACTAATGCACAAGGACTTTTGTAACAACCTAGTATTTGCCTAAATATGTCTTAATTAAGATTACCACTTCTATACTAAAGATCAAGTTTGAAAAATAGAATTGAAAGTTGTTTTACGAGCAAACGGAAAACTTTTATGAAACAAAATGAAAAATGGTTATTCTGGAACATGCTGTTCCCTAAGGATGACAGATTCATAATTGAAGGTACATTAGTCTGGCTGTGTTTACATATAAAGACTTGTCAAAAGTGGATCCAACACATAAGTAAATTAAGAAATAAAAAAATATAAAGATTCATAACAGATGTGAGAAGTATTGAAAGATGCACAGGTAGTGTTTATATGGTATGTTTATATATGGTAGTGTTTATATTATTATATAAACTAGTAGTGTTTATATGGAGCTAGAGACAAAAGTTTATGGATACAAATGTTTAGAAAATTACAAAAGTTGGTAACAGAAATGATAAAGGATTTAAAATAAAAATAGTTCAATAAGAGGAGATAAATATGTAAGAATTTTGAGTTCTTGTAATTAACCCATTCTTTATGGCGAGTGCATCTGTGCGTGCGCTCTCCTTACCATCCCAACTCAATGCTGGTAGCGTGTCGGTGTGCACATTCTCTTCAGTATTTATACTGTCTCTGTGCTCTCCAGTCATTCAAAGAAGTCTTCCTCACCATTTTAGTATATCTAGAAAGGATTTGAAAACCAGGAGTAGGTGACCGTTTTGGAATATCTTTCACTGATGAGAAGTTAAAATTTAATTAGTAGAAAACTAATAAATTTAATTTTAGTAAAAAAACACCACAGGAATTTTTGTAATATTTTTAACTTACATTTAACAAAAAATGAAAGTAGTTTATGTTGAAAGGCAATAACAGTCAGAGCCGAAAGTTTTTTGTTTATTGTGTAGTATGCTTGGCAAGTTCCTATGATTTCCCAATTAAATCTAAAAAATTCTGTTGAATGAATGTAATGGACAAAATTTTCATATACTTTCATTCAGATTTGAAATGAGAAAGAAATTAGATAAAATTCCATTTCCAATGATAACAATCAGCAAGATTCCTAATGTCTAATGTTCCTATAGTAGTTTATCATGCTTAATTTCTTTATTGAAAAATAGATATAATTTTTTTAAAATCATAAGGCAAAGTTTTACAAGTCAAAATTAATGTGAACACAATAAGATCCATTTCAGTTAACTGTAAGCAGTAAATCATAAAAAAAGCTATTTTTTTTTTTCAGTGAGGGAGATAGCAGTCAAGTTTTTTTTCAAGATTTTTTGCTGACATAAACCATGTAGTTCTAAAAGTTAATTAAATCTATGTTCTAAGAATTCATGAACTAAAATACATATTGTTAAAGAGTAGCCTTAAACAAACTTTTGCCATTGGTATCTGTTGGATCAGAAGTTTCACAGAATGCTTTGATTTGATCCTCTGAGGAAATATTGCCAGAAGAATCTTGAGAACAAATTATTTCGTCTTTCACTTTACTATCTGAAATATAGTAAATGTTAAATCATTAATATTAAAAACATTACTTGGGAAACTATGTTAAATCAAGTTAATGACCAGTAGTTACATCTAAAGCAAAACAGACTTGAGCTATGAAAGTAAATTTGGGTTGGATTCAGAATTTTCTGGAATAATGCAATGACACATTTACACCAATGGTATTAACATACAATTACTATTCTCTATAGTAAGTATATAAACAACAACAATATATATTTCTTGTTTAAGGGGAAATTTATCAAGGGGTGGGATGCGGTCAATGAAGAAAAACACACTGATTAGTGAACTTTATATTTTATTGAGAGCCAATGTTTCGGTCTAAGTTGTAGTCCTTTATCAGGATAGCTAAAAATGCATAACAATTAGTTCACAACAACTGTACAAGAACCATCAGGTACTGCGTTTGAGTTCCTGAAAGTTCATTCGGGCGTTATCAACTACCCTGATGAAGGATTACAAGTTAGGCCGAAACTTTGGCACACAATAAAAAATAAAGTTCACTTATTAGTGTGTTTTCCTTCATTGATTTTACTTCCCGATCAATTTCTCCTCACTCACTCACACACACACGGTCAACTACATCCACATCAATATATTTCTTGTTCAATAATGTTGATATCCCTTGTTATTTTCATTTTCCATTTATTTTATTCTTGGCAAATGCCCTGTTAAAAGTAGGTGTTGTCATGATAATGGAAAACTGGGAGCCTATTACCTCACAAATCATAGAAGCCAATCCCCAAATGAGTATTCGAAAGATATTCCTCAGTAAAGTATATGCAACATCTGAAGGTGGTGGAATAATAGAGGAGATATTCTACACGGATTTAAAAAGAACCATAGAAAAATGCAGATATAAAAGATCAGTAATCCTGAGTGGAGACCACAAAGCAAACAACAGGTATGGCATCATCCGACTTCAAAGAGCTGAGAGAACCATAAATGAAAACAGTCAGGGATTGATCGAATTTTGTGAGACAATAATATGCTCATTAGTAATTCTTTCTATCTGCACAAAAAAACACATAAAGTAATCTTCCCTTGCCTTAGCAGGAACAGCATAATAGGATATTTTATTTATGATCGAAAAATAAGGCAATTCTTTACTGAAATTAAAGTAATCAAAGGAATTTAAACACAGATCATTTCCTTATAATAGCTGATACCAGGATAGTGAGAGATTGCTGTACGCAACAAAAATCATATAAACAACAAGAAATTATTCTAAGGATCAGAAATGAGTCAAAGAGAACAACCATTTTCGCTAAAAGCATATCATAGGAGGAGCTTGGATGAAAACCATAGAGTAAATACCAAAAGGTTCTGGCAAATCATTAAACTTCTCAATAGAAAAAAGTAAATCCAATCAGGACCAATTACTACATTCATTTACTCTGAGGGATACAGTAAACAAATGCCCAATGCACAGACCTCACTGGAGGAAAGTCAAGATTCTATAGAAGATAAAATTGCATATACCTTAAAAAGAATCAAAATAAACAAAGCAGTAATAAGTATGGCATTACTCCTGAATTTTTCAAATTCAATGGTGGAGTATTCATGAAATCCCTCCAAGGACTGTTTCAAGAAGTAAGGGACAGCAAGATAATTCTATATTAGGCCAGTCAAATAAGGGTTCAAATTGGGAATGAAAGATACTAACAAGGGGAGGCTATGGACGTAGTATCACCAATTTCAATGAAACTTTTGTCGGGGATACTAGGCTGAAAAATATTAGACATGTGTCCGAGGGTTCTTGTCAATGCCCTAGAAGCGAAGTGAAAAAATATTTGATGTTATTTCAACAATTTTTTTTTTATTGCTTTACTCTTCATGGATTTCAAAGTTCTCATATACCGAATGATTTTTTTGTGTGTAAAATAAGAAGAAAAATATTGCCAATTTGATTAAATGTTCAAAACATTACAAAAACCAAAAGACGCTTCCTGTAAAGTAGGCCAACAAAAAATATTTTAGGAAAAAACTAGTCAGATTCGTTCTTAGCATCCTTTAAAAACCTTAAATGAGAATTTTCATGGAAATCAAAAAATAGAAATTTTTGATTTTGCAGGATTTTGTTTCTTAACGATGTCCTCTGTTAACTTGTGCATTCATAACTTCTCAGGATTTTATCCAGATTCAACATTACTACAATCATTGGAAAGTTGAATTTCTGATCTCTAACCCATACCAAGAAATTTTAGATTTTATGCCTTTAAAAGGGGAAAAAGTAGTGTAAAATAAAAAAATAAATAAATAAAAAGAGCAATTTTTGAACAAATATTTTCGCCTCCGATTTTTGTTAAAAAATCACACGAATTGCAATAACTTCAACATGACTCCAGCGATTCACACGAAACTTCAAAAATCCTTAAGTCCAAATATTTATATTTTTTGATTTCCATGAAAATTCTTATTTAGGGGTTTTAAAGGACGTTAAGAACGAATCTGAATCGCTTTTTCCTCAAATATTTTTTGTTGGCCTACTTTACAGGAAGTGTCTTTTGGTTTTTGTAATGTTTTGAACACTTAATCAAATCGGCAATATATTTTTCTTATTTTGCACAAAAAAAAAACAAATCGTTTGGTATATGAGAACTTTGAAATCCATGCAGAGCAAAGGCAGAAAACAATAATATAAAAAATTGTTGAACTTACTTACGGCTCCTAGGGGGCATTGCAAGATTCCTCGAACACCTGTCTAATATTTTTCGACCTAGTATTGCGGAAAAAAGGTTCATTGAAATCGATGATGCCACCTCCATAGCCTCCCCCTATGAGCTGAAAATTTGCATGAACCTTTATTAGGACTTTTTAAATGTTGGTTAAAAAGTCTCATAAAATCTCGTGTAGGCATCGTTATTAAAGTTCAAGGCAAGAAAAAGTGAAATTTTTTTTTATAAATATCTCGTTTTTTATGGATAAAGAGAACCAAGTTAAATAATGGAACCTAGGCTTACTGGTGAAGACCATGCAGCCATCCAAGGAGCTTATGAAGAATATATCTAGAGAATAGGAAAGAATAGAGGCTGAAATGAAGCAGTTGGGTAGGGACCGAAAAAAATGATTGAGGCCACCTCCATGCTGATAATGACTCAAAGAGGAAGATAAAGAAGAAGTCAATGTCCTGCAGGAATAAATCACTTATAATGCAGATTGATTAATGCAAGTACATTGAGGCAAGGTACCTTTTTTAAAACCATCAAGTTCGTTGAGATTTTACATGATGTAATTCACCTGAAGAAGTAGCGATGACCGAGAGATAGCCCAAGGGCATTATCACAACAACAATTGTAGTTTTCATACAACATTGATTTTACATGTTAATCATTTACTCCATTACTATTTGATTACAAATAAATTAACAAAATCTAGATCATAACAAATTAAGTTTAGCTAAAATTAGAGCCATACATAGTTACTTATAAAATTTTCTCCTATCAAAAGGAAACCTGAAAAGATTCCAACAACTAGGTAAGTTCAGTAGAAGTCTTTCACATTGAAGGGCAGAAAGTCTGACAACTACTGTTGCTAACTATAGTAGTGGACACGAAAATAGGTAGGTGAAAGAAATTACAGCGTTGCCAACTCTCGCTCCAGAACCTAACTCACCACACTCTAAGGTTTGGAATCCTTAGCCTGTCGTTTCACAGTTCATCATAATAAAGATTGCTCAAATCAATTTTTTCAACACCTACATTATATTTAAGTGAGACTTAATATCAATTAAATCAATATTATCAATTCTCTCAACAACAAACAGAGATGATACATAAATGAATGTATGAAAGCATATCTTGGATAATAAATAATCAGGAAATCAGTCAGTAATTATTTAATAATGTAAGCTGATATATTGACCCAAACATGTGGGCCATCTTTAGGGCTAAAAATAAATCAGAGTTACAAGAGATATCAATTGAAACAAAGAAAAAAAGACAGAAATAATAAGAAAATTTATAATAATAAAATAAATAAAATTTGTAAAAAAGATAAAAGCAATAGCAGGAGATAGAAATAACAATAAAATAAATAAGAGAAAACAGGAATTATATAAACATTTCAGAAGGAAGAGAATTTTTCTGTTCTTGGCATCTTTTTACTTAGAATTTCATCACACATTTCTGCAGTATTTTTTTTTCTGTTTTGGAAATTAATTTTCTCCAAAAATGAAAGATTAGCCAATTCGGCAACAAATGTCCACACATTCATTAAAACACCTTTGGTATGAATACTCAAATCTTTTTTAATAAGAGAACCGAGTTGACTTATCTTCTGAGTTCCCAAAGATGAGGCCTGTGGTGTAGTTGAGGTCCGAAAACACGCTGAGTCAGAGCCAAATAATTTTATTCATAATAATGATACATAGAACTAACACAAAAGAGCACAGTGTGAAATCATAATCCAAATGATGAGTCAAGTCAAAGTTTAAATTCCAGATCAATAGCGTTTAAAAAAAATTAAAGAGAGAACAAAAGAGTACACAAAACACATTAAAATACCACAGGGGACAGAACAACTTGAGTGATCAAGCCGAAAAGGGGTACTAGGGAACAAGGGATGATTGACATTGCCGCCCACTGTTGGTTTGTAGGCTGAGCTGATCCGGCCATCAATATGCTGCGACTAAGTGCGGCACATGGCCAAAATGCCCACCCGCCTAATTTCGTGTCTGCTTCTATAAATATAGCATAGAAATATTTGAAGAATATATATATATATATATATATATATATATATATATATATATATATATATATATATATTAAAATTGTAGTTAACTTAAGTCACTCAAGCTAATGGGATATCCCAAAATTTATGTAAATTTATTTGTTATGTTTCCATTATTGTGTAGATATGAAAAGAAATAAAATTTACTTCATTCATTCATTCATTCAATATGCTGCGACTAAGTGCGGCAACATGGCCAAAATGCCCACCCACCCAATTTCATGTCTGCTTCTATAAATATATCATACACTGTGAAGCATTTGTTTTCCTATCCTCAGATTCTCTATCTTGTAGATTTTCCAATGGAGAAAAAACAAATGTCTTTAACATAAGAATGATTTATGAAATTCAATGGTCAGAAAAAAATGTATTATGTATGTAACAGACTCCCAGAAATTTCAAAACTAATTGATATTAAACCATACCTTTTTCAGAAATTATTTCAAGACTTGCTGATTTAATTAATCCTGCAGTTAGAGCTGCATGAGTTGGGTTATAGTTACATTCTTGCAACTCAGGTCCAATGGAAACACCATATTGCACACTATTTTCTTCAGGTTGCAAGATAAAAACAAAATGAAATTAAAGTTTATAAAATAATGGCAAAGATATTATAAAACAAAAATATAATAAAAACTATGATTACCGTTTAAGATATTTTCTAAATTTTGTACTGAATTCGGGACATGATTTCTATTAGAAACATTAGTTTCATAAGTTGACAATTTTTTTCTTTTGATTCTTTGAAAATGATCTAGAAAGTTTATTTGCATATATATAATGAAAATAGTCAATATAGAAATAAATAAACAATGAAAAATAACTATTATAAAGAAAACAACGATGAATAATAATTTATAAAACTATATACATATATTTTTTATGATCAACAACATTATGATTGTTCATTATCTAATGAGATTCTAATTTATTTTATAAAATTAATCAGTTCAGATTAAAAGATAATAGACCATTTTAATCTCATATATTATACATTACATAATAAGTGGGATTAGCTTTTAATCTAAACTGATTAATTTTATAATATATATATATATATATATATATATATATATATATATATATATATATATATATATATATATATATATATATAAATATATTTGACAGGGTGATGAAGCTTAAAAACATCAAAGGATATCCCAAGCAGATAAAGGAAGAAATAGGGAACTGGGGATCAGAGAAGAGGACTACCAGGACAAAGAGAAATTCAGAAGGATGAAAGATGTAAAGAAGGTCCTTGTGGTGGAGAGGAAGAGAAGGGGAAGGAAGGTGGACAGAGGAGCGTAGAAGGGATATGGGGGAAAAGATGAAGGTGTGGGCTGAAAGAAAGATGAAAGTCATAAAGTGATATAAGCGTGGTCCTTAGCTGGCCTTTGTCACGATAAATAAATAAATATATATATTTATACATATATAATATGTATATATATATATTCTGTTGACTATACATATCTTTTAGATATGTAAAATAAGTAAACATAATGAGTTGGCACTCAACCACATGCCTCTCTGCCCTGAAGATGGCCTAAAACTTAGGACGAAACATCGGCACAAAATATATAAGTTTACTTATAATAGTGTAACTCTTTGACCGCACCCCCTGATCAACTTCTCCCTTTAAATATCTTTTAGATCTTTTATCACTTGGGCTATTCAATTTTGCTATATGTAGCTAAGGTGTCATTATTGTATTGACCTGGATTTTTTATTCCTTTTCAATTACTACTGTACTCATGAATACATGGAGATGCTGTGACGGACTGCTTTGACCTACATATCCTGCCTATCCCAACCGTTTTGCTTTCAATCCTGAGATACTTATGATGAGTTTTCTTAAGTAGTTCTTTATTGCTCTACCATGTTTAAAAGCTTCGACTCCGGTCATCATGCAGAAGACATTTCTTTTGAATCTATCAATCCTGCTTTCTAGAGTGCAGCCAGATAGTCTCATAACCATTTAAAAGAATAGCTTTCACTACATTATTATGCACCCTTAACTCAAGAATTCTTGAAATTTTTCAAGATATTTGCAGGATGAGCTCTATTCATACTTGCTATATAGGCTGGTTTATTTCTAAACATTGTTATACCTCGGATGATCTTTTTATCAGATGTGTTTTTAACTTACTATAATATTTTGTCTAATTTTCATTTATTTGTAAGTTTCTTTGCTTCAGTTTTCTAATCAAAGTTTTACAAAAATTGCCAATTTTTTATTTTCAATGACTTTAAGCCAACTTCTTATTTTCCATGGCATCCATTAATTTTCTAGCAAATCATTTTTATAATTTTTTTCAAGGGCTAGAATTAGATTTGTGAAACATCCCCATGTCATAAGCCTGTTCCATCTTCAAAGGCTTAAATACTCCCTTCTTTCAGTACTCAGTACAAGGTATTAATTCAAACTTCTCATCAATCTTACCCATTTCTCAGGGATATCCAGCTAATTTATGATCTTTAATCAACAATTTTAAACTTTGTAATAATATGTGGCTAAATAGATAAATAAAGAAGCAAACACAACTTATATACTTACCATCGTTATTTGAGTGTCTGATTAAGGATGAAGTGCTCCTCCCTATTCTGAATATTGTTTGGTGATCTAAGACATTTTTATAGTAAGGACCTATTAGGTTTTAAAAAATATTAGCCATTATCTAAAATACTACAGGGAGGCGAACTATGCCTTTGTAATGACTGCATTCAAACCAGTAGCCTTCCTTGGAAGGAATGAAAGAGGTCTAGGCAAATATAATACAGTACAATCTTGATAATCCGGCACATATGGAACCACTTAACCACCAGATTACTGAAAATTCCGGATTGTCAGGATTATATGAAAAAAGAAAGAAATTTACATACATATGTATTAATAAAATATTTTCACCAACTTCAGCAAACTGAAAGAGAAAGATCATTGACTAATGGATGGATGGTTAGAGGAAGTCAATACCCCATGATAGAGAGCTTTTAACAGCAATCCAAAGCCATACTGATGATACGTCTTGTAGCAGCAGAATGTATCAGACAAATGAATGTATTAATGAGATATTTTCACCAACTTCAGCAAACTGAAAGAGAAAGATCATTGACTAATGGATGGATGGTTAGAGGAAGTCAATACCCCATGATAGAGAGCTTTTAATAGCAATCCAAAGCCATACTGATGATACGTCTTGTAGCAGCAGAATGTATCAGACAAATGAATGTATTAATAAGATATGTTCACCAACTTCAGCAAACTGGAAGAGAAAGATGGAGGGAGTATTTTGTTGACCGTATATATATATTTAAAGGGAGAAGTTGGTCGGGGGGAGGGGGGGGTGGTCAAAGAATTACACTATTATAAGATATACTTATATATTTTGTGCCGATGTTTTGGCCTAAGTTATAGGCCATCTTCAGGGCTAAAAGGAAAACAAAATAACAAATATGAAAAAAGACAGATGCAGTACCAGTAACAGTAAAAATGATAAAAAACAGAAAATACAAGTAAGATAAAAAAGTATGAAGTATAAAAAGAAAAAGATAACACTAAATTACATAATACAAGAGACATTTGAAAAAGTAAAATAAAATAATGCTTTATTTACACAGGGAATATTGAAATATATGAAATATATTAATTAAAAAGACAAATAGTATGAAGGTTTGGTAATGTGTAAAGCATACAGAGATAGCTGTGATGTGACAAGTTATGCAAAAGGTGACAATGATGTTAAATAAGGTGACATTGTTGTAATTAAATAATTATGGGATGAAGGAGTAAAATATAAAGTAATGTAAACCCCAAAACAAAAATAGATAAAAAATCTTATGTGGTGAAGAAAGAAGAAGGATAGAAAACAATGAGGAAGAGGAAATGTAACATTTCCTCTTTACAGCAATCCAAATGTATCAGACAAATTTAGGCACTGTGCTAGCTCATACAAATCTATTTAGCACATAGCTGGAGGATATGCAATGCTTGCTGACACTGAAAATCTAAAAATACATGACAATGTTGTAAAATTTTATCACCAGGCAATTGGTCAGGAAAGGAAGTTATTGAACGACACAACACCCTAAAAACCAAATACTATTCTAAAGACCTCATCCAGATAAATCCTTTATAACAGATCATACTGTGACCTACAACAGACCTGATATCTTGTATATTGGTGGTAAATATAAAACAGCTGATATTGCCTTACCAAATGACCATAATATTAATTCTGTATCCAGAAAAAAATCACAAGTCAGTTGAACTAAGAGTCTGTAAATGCTGAATAAGGTACATTTTTTTTTTTTTTTAATAAATTCTTTATTTATTCCGGGGCATATCCCTTTAGAATAATATTACATGTAAAATTAGTAGAGCTTTAGAGCCTTAGAGTAGAACAAAAAAGAATATGATATTGAGTAAGTAATAGCATAAATAAACAAATAAGAAGAAAAAAAAATGAAATTATAATAAATAATAATGACATAACTTTTAAACCTTTAAGGAAAAATAAACTTGCAACATTAATACATTAAAAAATAAAGCCAGAAACCAAAAAAAAAAAAAAAAAAAAAAAAAAAAAAAGATACAGTGAAAGAGAATGAATTTATATTAATAATAAAAGTAAAAACAAGGCATTAATACATAAATGGGTGGGTAAATTTTAGTTGAAAATAAGGAGTACCTATTTACAAATCTTTTGGAACTGCATGGACATTAAGTGACAGAATAGACGGGATTTAAAGTAATAGAGCTTATTTAGAGTAATGGTGGGAAAAGTATTGGAGCAACGGATGGAAGAAGGAATGGAATTCCATAAGGATGAGGATCGGATAGGAAAAGATCTGTCAAAACCTGCGGATCGGTAGGCCGTTATATATAAAACTGAAGACCGAGAACGGATATGGCGGGAATGAACAGAGCATTTGAATTGAAGGAGGTTGAAGATGTATGATGGACGGCGTGATTGGATGACTTGGTAGAGGAAGGATGCCAGGAAGTACTTACGGCGGTAGGAAGGGTACAGCCACTTCAACTCTTCATAGAATCGGGAGACAGAGGCGTCCCTCGGGACCCCGAAGGTAAATCTTACAAAGCAGTTTATCAATCGTTTAATTTTGATTTGAGGGTTATCATTATGTCAAGAAATAGTCTGTATCAGTGTATACAGTGGAAGCTGCCGAAAAGTTGGGCTTATCAACAGATGTAATAAGTTTCACTTACCACCCTTTAATAATTATAGTGAAGCGTGTTATGATAATAATAAGCATGAAATTAACAATAGAGATGAACAGAATGTATTGTTGAGAACATGATGTTAGAGGTGGATTAGCTGGGGGGGAATGGCATGGTGGGACATCGGTCGCATCCATCTGCTTTCGATCACACTCAGCATTATATCTGGGCGCTAAGGTTTTGTAGTCCAATACGCTGATACTGGTCCGATTTCGATGATATTAATTTTTTGTTTTGTAGGGAATTTAATTACCTTTCAAATGATTATATATATACAATCAATCATAAAGTACATACTTTTTGAGTTATATGCAAAAAAAAAATATTCTTTTCATCACAACTTTTTGCCATGCATTTTCTCAATGATGTACTACATATAAGGATAGTTAAAGGGCTTTAAGAAGAAGACTTTTGGTAAGTTTCATCAAAATCATTAGAGTTGTTTTCTAAAAAATAGTAAAATCAATGATATAAAGTGGCAATTCCAGCAAGTCGATTTTAGCATAAAAGTAGTAGTAATATTCCAGCCATACACCTACCTTATATACATAATTTCAGTTTTTTACAACATTTCGTTTTCCAGCAAGGCTGTTCACATGCACAAAGAGCTTTTGTAGTTTAATAGCTGTATCTTTGCTAATAGTGGTCCGATTTAGATAACTACATGCCTCCCACAACTGAATGTTTTCGAAACACCAATATTTCTGTCTATCATTAGGACATTTTCCTGTCCTGCTGATTTGCTCAACGAATTTACATGCACATTTGGACTGTTTCGATTTGATTATATTTACTGGAAATATGTACAATGCCAAGCTGTGTAGCCTCTTAAAATACCTAGTGGGCTAATCTTTCTTCTGGCCAAATGTTCTTTGCAATACTTCATTTTCAAAGACCTTAAGTAGCAACATTTTGCACAATTTTCAACTAGTGCCATGAATCTTCTGAAGTAGTTTCCACCAGAGACCTGAAAGGGGACGACTAGTTTACCTCCCGATAATGAGGAGGTAAACTAAATAATGAGCATTTTATCTCACAGATATCAATGATTGTTTGTGGTATTCTTTGGGAAAAAAATGTGCACAGGTTGTTCAAATCTACATCGCACCCTCCAGCAAGTCAGAGAGGCCCTTGTCATTGTTAGTCAGCAAGTCCATCGGACCTAGCTGGGAAGAACTAAGGATGTTCCACCAATCATCCTATAATCCGCCACCCATGGGAAGCTCTACTACATCATAAAGACACCCCTAGGAGGTCAGCAAATATAGTATTAATAATATACTAGCCCTTAAACAGTAAAATAGTTTATTTCACTATTTATTAATTTTAAAATTAAGTAAAAAAAAACAGTTTATACTAAATTTAAAGTGAGATTAAGAGGAAAATAATTAAAAATAAGAAGTGTAATGGAGGCAACTTAATATGAAAAAGAATAAGAAAGTACTACATTTAATCATTACTCATAAAATCTGGACAGACAGGGAATGAAAAAGAAACAATTAATGGGATTTTATAAGGATAAGGAAAGTAAAGAGAAAGAGCTCGCTGAAAACTAATGGACTAATCCTTCGTAAATATAGGGAGATATTGATGGAAATAAATTGTAAATGAGGAAAAAACTACGGAAATATTGTAAATGAAAGGAAGTGAATAACTACTTTAATAATTTTAAAAAAATAATTGTTGTTTTAATTAAGTATTCACTACCATTAATTTATTCATTTGATAAAATCACGAAAAGGCTTAAAATACACTCTAAGAGTCTTATTACCATGTAACAAAAATTTGAAATAATGAAAACTACTCTGAAAAATATCAACTATCACTGACTCCACCAAATTCATCACTTTCAAAATGCTAACCTATTTTTTATCAAATTACCTTCACTTCTGACAAATAAATTGCTGTTTGTTGGGTGGATGTCTAGAATAGGTTTCTGAAGCAACAGTCTCCTACAAAAAACAAATAGTAAGTTAATTAAATAATTTAATCAAAAAGATGAATAGAAGAGGAAATATTAATCAATTGTAATTTAAAGAGTGTTTGAAGGGGAGAAAAAAAAAAAAAATATATATAAGATTAATGTATTTATAAAGGAATAACTCCAAAATACAATTTAAATATGTGTAAATGGTTTATAAAAATTTACACACAGATTTGCTTGTTAAATCAAATATTACACATACATGCCCACTTAGATGGCCCAAATTATTTGATATCCTAATTTCAGATCACAGATCTCCTATTTATTTGTCTTTTATCCTAAGAAACAATTATAGATCCCATTTCTTCAAATCATATGTGAGGAATCCATGTCTCATTAAGACTAAAGATAGACGTTATGCCTGTGTCTGTAGCATGGTGTTTGTCACTTGCTACATGTGTGATCATGCAGCTCTTTGCACCTTACCATCAGCTTGTCTCCAGTCCCCATCTGGGTGTAAATATAATTAATAATTTAAGAAGTGGTGATTAGATTATTTATTAAATGGGCTGTGAGTATCATTAAATTACTTCTATCAAACCAGCAAATACTGGTTGAGTCTTAGCAGTTATGGAGGAAATATTGGTGTGCTGCTGCGGATTAACAGTGGACAAAGCTCAGCTTGCCCAGCCAGCTAAGTGATAGATATAATTTACTCCAATTATATTTTCTAGTAGTTTAAAATTTTATTTTATCAAAAATATTTTGCACTCGCTTCTTCACTTCAAGACAGCAGTTGCGTCTTTATAAGAAGAAATAGTATCTTATTTACTCAATTATATTTTTTTTAAATATTTTTTTTTTACTTTTTACGTATATTATTTTAAAGATACTTTATAAAAAAGTAACCTGGAGTGTCTGCAATGACCAATATGGTAGTGATCATTTCCCAACATTATTGTTTCTATGCCGAAATTCCCAAAGCCAAAAGACATAGAAGATGGGTCCTTGAAAAAGCTGATTGGGAAGAATTCAAAGGAAAATTAAAAATTCTAATACAAACCACACAGAAAACGTAGACGAAATGATCGATAGTTTCACGCAGAATATAATACAATCAGCTCTTCAAACAATTCCAAAAACAAAAGGAAATCCCAAAACAAACCATGCACCATGGTTTAATGAAGAATGCCAGAAATCAATTACTAAAAAAAATAAAGCCCTTAAAAAGTTTCAGAGAAACCCTAATAAAGACAATTTAATAAAATACAAAAAGCAATAGTCAGAAATCTTGTCAAAAAAAAAAAAAAAAAAGATCCTGGATTTTATACATTGAATCAATTAATATTAACACTCCCATAAAAAAAGTATGGAAAAAATCCATAGTATAGCTGGTAATCACAATACAGAGACCCCCGATCCTAAAAATCCAAAATGAAATTATATCAGATCCACAAATAATTGCGGAAACTAATGCACCATTTTGCAGCCATTTCAAATCCTGATAGCATACTTAGACAAGATGATAACCTACAACAAATAGACTTTATCCTCTCTACAAAACATGCCAACTTATTCCAGCAAGACTATAATTGCCCCTTCACACTCTGGGAGCTATAAGCGGCAATAGATGAAGTAAAATTTTCTTATCCCGGAATAGATGAAGTTCATAATATTATGATAAAACACTTTCCTCCTGCAATCAATAGTGAACTCCTGACAATATTCAATAGAATCTGGGATACCTCTACGTACCCCCAGGCATGGCAAGAATCGAAAGTCATACCAGTACTGAAACTAGGGAAAAATAAATTACATCCTAATAGCTACCAACCAATATCACTTACTAGCTGTTTGTCGAAACTATTAGAGAAAATGGTCAATAGACGTTTGATGTGGGTGATTGAAAAATTTAACCTCTTGTACCCAATACAAAGTGGTTTTCGGAAAGAAAGGTCCACAATAGACCAACTTGTGACTATGGAAGCTGAAATCCTTAACACTTTTCTAGAAAAAAAAGAAGCAGAAGGTATATTTTTTGATATAGAAAAGGCATACGACACTATTGACCGGGAAATAATTTTAAAAACATTATATGAATGGGGCTTCAGAGGAGCGATGCCTAAGTTTATACACATTTTTTTTACAGAAAAGATATATTAGAGTGAGAGTAGGAGAATTGACATCTAGTTGTACATTGTTTACTATTGCAATAAACTCAATACTCAATGAAATACCTGGGTCAGTGAAAGCATTTCTGTACGTTGATGACCTGGCGATTTTTCTGAGGTTCAGGAGTCACGAGTGGATGAGCAGAAACCTACTAAATGTATTGAACCGTCTACAAGCTTGGTCTGAGAGCAAAAATCTCCACTTCTCAATAGAAAAGACCAGAGGCATATTATTTTCAAGAAAGAGTACTCCAAGCCCAATTCCTCAACTTAATCTGTATGGAAATAACCTTACATTCTGCGAAAATATCAAATTCCTAGGCTTAGTCTTAGACAGTAAACTAGCATGGCTAAACCACATAAAGCACTAGTGAGAAGAATTCTTTCAGCGGCTGAGACTGATGAAAGTACTAGCAAGAATTTCCTGGGGAGCTGACAGAAAATTGATGCTAATGGTCTACACTTCCATCATTCGATCTAAGATAGACTACGGCAGCATGATATATTCTTCTGCAAAAAGAAACCATCTCATACTCTTAGATTCAATACACCACTCTGGAATAAGGCTTGCTATTGGAGCTTTTAGGACCATTCCTACAGAAAGTCTCTGTGCAGAGGGCTCCATAGGTCCTCTCATTTTTCGGAGGCAGGAACTAATTAATAATTATGCTGTAAAGATTAAACTCTAGCCAACAAACCCTGCTTACACCCATATATTTCAACCCAGTTATACCAGAAATTATAAATAAATCCTACAAGAACTGCTCCATTAGGCATCAGACAAAGAGAAGTAGTAAGAGAAATCAATAGCATGCCAATAGATCCTGTGGATCCAAACATTAGATCACCCCCTTAGATATACCAACCTTATAAAAGATTTAACTTTCAAACACACGAAACCAGGTTCAAATAACAATACATTCCACAATATAATACAAAAATATTCAGGATATGAAATAATATACATTGATGGATCCAAGCAAAATGAGAATGTCGGCTTCGCATTAATTAAGAATGGGATACCCAAGAAGTACAAATTACCTGATCCACAACAATATACACAGCAGAACTGCTGGCAATTGCTACAGCACTTTATTTATCAATAAATAGTAATCACTCAAAAATATTAATATGTTCAGACTCAATTTCTGCTCTTCGGAGTATAGCAAACTTAAAAAACCAGCCCCACATTAAATAAAATACACAATTATTTATTAATGCTAAATGATCTCAATAAAAGTGTGAACTTTCTCTGGACCCCAGGACATTTCGGGATACCAGGAAATGAGGCGGCAGACAAAGCAGCTAAAGAAGCTGCTCATATGGACATTCCACCTTTCCAAACATAGGAGCCGAATGACATAAAAACATTTCTAAAAAATAGAGTTCGGAAAAACGGGGAATCCATGAGGACAGAAATTCCATTGACTAACAAATTAAGAAACATAAAAAAAAAAAAAATACAAAACAGTGGGTAAGTGCTGCAAGAGGAAATAGAAGAGAAGACGTGATTGTGACCAAGATGAGGATTGGGCATACCAACCTAACTCATGTTCATTTAATTACAAAAGAAGTCCAACCAAACTGTGAAACCTGTCAGTCCCCATTAAATATACAATATAAAATAGAGGAGTGTACATTACTGCATCAAACTTTTATAAATAACAAAATTCCTAGTAGTAGAGAGGTAGCACTAAATGACTCAGAAGAATCAATTGATAAAATCATAAAACTGTTAAAAGAAACTCAATTAAATGCTAAAATATAAGAATTTATAATAAAAACATGTATAAAAAACGAACATTTAACTCTAGACCATTGTACTTGACAAAAGAGAATGGTCTGTATTAAATGTGTGTTGGATGTATGTGAAAGGTATGTATGTGTGTATATAAATATACATATGTGTGTGAGTGTATATGAATGTGTGAGTATGTAGATAAGTATGCACTACTGATGACTAAAAAAAAATTAATAATAAATTGTTGCAAACTTGAAAATATATATCTAAATAAAATAGTATTTAAGGGGGGGGGGGGGGGGGAAATAAGAAAAAATAAAATAAAAAATAATATGTGTATGTGTGTATTTATATATATGTGTATGTGGGTGTAGGTGTGTGTGTTTATATATCTATATGAAATAAAAAAAGATGTTCAATTGAAATAATAGAAGTTAGTTATGTATATATTGTGATTAAATTGTTGTGTATTGTATTGCATTATATTATACCACGTAATATTATATTGTACTGTGACCCATATATATGATTATATACATCCCCAAAAAATTAAAGGAGAATTGTATAAATTAATGCAAACTTGTAATAACCTTTGAAAATATCAATGTAAATAATTGAGCATGTTATGATTATTAAGAATTAATAAGTGAAAGATTTCAAAGAAAATTAACCATTCAAATAACATATTAAAGACAAAGATAAAATGAGTTGAACCTGAGATAAATAATAATATAATATAAAGGAAAGCAAAATAAAAAATTGAAAACAATTTTTGACACTAGACAAGATAATTACATTAGTCCTAGTAAATTAGCCCTATTATCCACAAAAACATAAACATGCCAAAACAAGTTTAAAATTACAAATGACAGGTAAATTATAAAGGACATAATAACTAAGTAGTTGATCTCCCAGAAAAAATAGTAACCTAACCTACAAGTACTGTTCTATAATAAGTGGGAAGAAAAATAGTTCCTAAGTGAACGTTGTTACTTGGTTGTTAGACAATATTTAAATTTTTGGGAAAGGACCATAGCCAATCTTACAAGAGCATCACATCACAAGAAACATTTTTGAAGATGTATGCAATCTTTAAAAATGTAAATGCTCACCAGACGTTAGGCACCCAAAAATAACATGATTGCAAGTTTCTTTCAGATTTAAATAATTTATTAGACATTGCTCACAACAATGCTTTGAATATGAACAAAACTGATGCAGATACAAAATTCATACTGCCAAAGAGAGCCAAATGGAAAGGTATGACTTGGGGATGACAATATAAATCAAACAAAAAGTGAAGAAATAGCATTATTCCGGAAACATGAGAATGAGCATATAGTCAGGAAACATGAAAAAAACTGAACAAATGCTCTGGATACTTTCGAAATCCCTGATATTTTCCATGGCTTCATCAGAAGAATCACGGGCTATCAAAGATATTTTTGATCAATCTGGTCCTTTACAAAAGTAATCAGATTGCTAAGGGTACGCATTGGATATAATTAGATGACAAAAATGTTAAAAGTATGGAAAGAAATGTTTTTAATTCCAAAATTAATAGCTGTACATAACTCCGCCTGCTGTCCAACAGTTGCCGGTCCCAAGTCCGGATAAAGGAGGAGGGATAGAGGAGTAACACCTCTGTAAAAACCAGGGTTCAGCTGGCCCGGCTGATAGCACCCTGTAAGGGCCACTGCCTAGAGTACAGGTGACAACCGGCCAATGGTCTTAAGGGCGGACGAGGAACAAAGCTTCCCAACGGCCATGAGCGCAGAAGAGCCAGATCCCCGCTGTCTTGTGGGTAGGAGAATGGACTTCAAAGACTAAGGGGAACAAACCCCGAAAACAAAAAGGCTTTTGCTGAAGTCGGAAAGATCTCACCGAAAGGTGCAATTATTCCTGGCTGCCCCAGAAAAGAAGACCTCACGCAAACCTTCCTATTATGATCAGACAATGACATGGAAGAACTAGCAAAGGTGCTGCTCTTGTGGATTCCCACCAGGCATGCAGAGCACCTGGCCCTACTCGGAGGGACCACCTCAAAGCTGCTGGTGGCACAACACATAGAAAAGAAAACCCCAAGCCTAAGAAAAAGAAAGCTGTACCCAGCAATAAAATAAAGCCACTCCGGATCCTACAATGGAACGCGGAAGGAGTACTGAACAAGAAATTCTTCCTTACTAAGAAGCTTTTGGATGAGAAAATAGATGTTGCTTGCATACAGGAGACCCATCTGAACCAAAACCTGAGATTCAGTATACGAGGTTTTCAAACCTTCAGACTGGATCGCGAAAGCAGAAGAAAAGGTGGAGTTCTGGTTATAGTGCACAACTCCATTCCAGCCACAGAGATACAGATGAGAAGTACAGAACAAGCAGAAATAATCGGATTAAACCTACAGATTGAGAGAAGGAACATCCGCCTGTACAATTATTACTGTCCTAATGACAAAGACCTTAGCCTCGAAGAAATGGAATTACTAGAGGAAGACTGCTGTATACTAGGAGACTTCAACTCCCACTCTCCATCATGGGGCTATGAAAATCTGGACTCAAGGGGAGAGGAGATAGAACTATGGCAGACAAATGGCTGTCTTCAACTCATAAATAGACCAGATGATCCCTTCACCTTCTATTCCAGAACCTGGAGGACTATAACCACCCCAGATCTAGCCTTTGCAACAAACAATATCGCTACAGCAACTACTAGGACTCTAATGGAACAATTAGGCGGTAGCGACCACAGACCTATTCTGCTCGAAATCAGTCTTGACCACCAAGCACAGGAAGCTTCACCGCTACCTAGGTGGAACAACAAGAAAGCAGATTGGAGTAAATACTCTGCCCTGACAGATGAGCTGACTGAAAAAGTCACCCTTACAAAGAGAAGACTAAAAACTTCAGTAAAAAACATTGTCAAGGCTCTACTGAAAGCGGCAAAGGGAAGCATCCCAAGAGGAGCCAGGAAGGATTATAAACCATGGGTTTATAATTAAAGGATTATAGAAATAAACCTGAAGAACACCCCTCCATAGAAAAAAATATCGAACTGAAGAAAACGGCAGCCAAACTGAAACGAGAAATTAACATCTCTAAGAGGAAGGCTTGGAGTGAGAAAACCAGTAGAATGAACATGGAAAGAAGTGGCCAAAAACTTTGGAGACTTGCAAAAACTCTTGCAGAAGATCAACACCAACGTGATCCAATAACATTGGAACACGACGGAAGGATCCTCGGAGGCAAAGAAGCAGCCAACCTTCTTTTAAAGAATATCAAGGAACACAACAATATTAATATAGATCCAGGAAGAAACAAGAGTATCAACAGGGAAGTTGCGGAGAGCCTGGCTGACTCCAAAAAGAAAAGTTCTCCCCTTGATTGTCCCTTCAATATATCTGAACTGGAAGAAGCTCTCTGCCCTGAAATTAAAGAGCGCACCTGGTACAGATGGCATCACAAACGCTCAAAACAAAATAACACAATTATTCCCCAGCAAGCGGGTTTTAGGAAAAACAGATCCACAGAGGACCAAGTAGCAGCAATCGCTGTCTGGATAGATCTAGAAAAGGCCTTTGACAAGGTTTGGAAAACAGGGCTACTCCTAAAAGCCAGTAAAAGCGGGATTGAAGGCAGAGCACTGGTATGGCTTAAAAGTTATCTCAGTCACAGGAAGGCAAGAGTACACCTGAATGGGAAAAAAAGTAAACAGAAAAAAAAAAAAAATGGAGTTCCCCAGGGAAGCGTTCTGTCCCCAACCCTCTTCATACTCTTCATGAATGATATTGCGAATGACTTGCCGAGAGGAGTAACAGCAATATATGCAGATGACCTTGTACTTTGGTCGCAATCAAAATCAGCATAGATTTCCAAATACAGACTCCAACAAGCACTGGATAGTGTTTGGAACTGTGCAAACAGGTGGGGAATGAAGGTCAATGCCACAAAGACCAAATATACCATCTTTACACTCTCCAAAAGACAAATACCGAAACTTGATCTAAAAATGGGACAGCAAATCCTCGAGCATGAAGAAAAACCAATGTACCTTGGAATAAAGCTCGACCAACGACTCACATGGAGAACTCAGATAGAAGCATGTGTAGCAAAGGGTCTTAAGAGAACAAGCATCATGAGGAAGATTACTGGCTCAACCTGGGGTGCGGATCATGCAACACTCCGAAACCTCTATGTGGGATATGTTCGCCCAGTTCTTGAATATGGTATCACAAGTTGGGGCTCTGTTGCAAGCTCAAACCTACATAGAATTTCGGTTGTACAGAACCATGGTCTTAGGATAATCACTGGATCCATGAAAACTACTCCAGTAAATAAGATGGAAGCCTTAACAAACTTACCAACTGTGCTTGACAGACGAGACCAAAAATATCTGAATCTGAGTTCCAAAGCAAATGCCATCCATGATCACCCGCAGCAAGACAGAATTAAAACGGGTTACTTAACCAGACTCAAACGAAAGAGCCCAGTACATTTAATCAAAACAATGCAGAGAGAACTTGAAGTTGGAGCTGTCCAAATAAACACTCTGGACCCATCGAGCCTCCGCCCACCCTGGGAATCACTAGGCAAACCAAGGATCGTCGAAAATATCCCAGGAGTAAACTGCAAAGGCGAACTACCACCAGAGGAGATAAAAGCCCTGAGCCTAAAACTCATAAATGAAGAATACCCGCCAGGTGAATGGATAAGGGCATACACAGACGGTTCAGCTAATGGAGCTCTCGGGGATGGGGGTGCAGGCATCCATATTGAATTTACAGATGGATCCACCCTGGAAAAAGCTATGCCTACCGGCAGCAGGTCAAACAATTACCATGCTGAACGGGAAGCCATCACTGAGGCTTGCAAAATGATTAATTCATCTTCTTCTTCGGTCCCCAATAATAAAATAGGAATTCTCACCGATGCACGATCAGTCCTACAGGCAATGAGAAGTCGACACAGCCGAAACAAATATGAAAAATTTAACCGCAGCCATCAAAAGCGTGGTCGATGGTGCCGCAGAATTAGTTTTGCAATGGATCCCCGGGCACTGTGGGCTCGCAGGAAATGAAAAGGCTGACTCTGGCAAAGACAGGTTCATCGATGGAACAATATGATCCCTCACTGACCATAGATGAAGCAAAAACCATAAGCAAGGCTATCATCAGACAAAGATGGCTGACCTCACATCCAACACACAACCCTCAGGATGACTACTTCCAATTAAGCAGAAAAGAACAAGTAACCATTTTCAGAATAAGGACCGGACACAACCGTCTTAAATCCCACTTATATAAAAAACTAAAAATAGGAACTAGCCCTTTATGCAACTGTGGAGAAGCTGAAAAAACATCAGACTACATACTACAATCCTGCAAACTGCTAAGAAATTTGCGAGAAAAGATCTGGCCAGTGCCAGTGTCACTGGAGAGGAAACTTTACGGGAGTCTGGGGGATCTCGAGAGGACTGCCGAGTTTTTGTTCTCATCTCCTGACATGGTCATTTAAATGGAGGGAACGAGGAAGAAGGAAGAAAAAGAAGAATAGCTGTACATGATTGATACCACCTTAGTCGAGGAAATGAATTTTTATAAATTATATTAGAGGACTTTAGATATGGCTTCAAATACTTAGTTTTACATTTATTTAAGAAACACAACAACAAAAGACCTAATTTCTCTTAAGTTTGAATATATTTAAAATATTGATATTAGCTTCTTAAATTACAGCCCTGAACTTTGGGATAGGGACGATTCTCATTTAAATGTGTTAAATATTTTGCTAATGGGACAACCATAAGGGGGAGTTATTGATGCATGATTTTAATGGGTTCTTGACTGTAGATGAAGAGCAGAAGTTGCTTGTTCTCCAATGTGCCAAAGATCAGCTGTATTCGGACTGCTGGAAAATTACTCTAAAACAAAAATTTATTTAAGGCAATTTAACAGTGGTTTTATATTTTATAAGCCTTTTTATGGGTGTCATTAATTTTAAAGTTTTCCAATAGAACTTTTTAATATGAGTAATAAACATAAATATTTTGGGAATTCATTCATTATCAAGCTCAATAACTTTATATGGCCACATCAACGGTAGTGATGCTACAACTTTACTATATTTACGAAGGGAATAACCCGCAATACTGCATTGATCAGCCTCGTAAATTCTTCAGTGAATTCATCTTTCATCATCATCATCATCATTCATGGCTCAACAATTCTTGAAGAGTCAAGGCCACCTGCAATTTGGTCCGTCAGTCTTCTTTACTGGTTGCTGCTGCTCTCCAGTTGCGGATCCCCAAGATGGACCTTGCATCCGCCGCCACTCCGTCAATCCATCGGAGCTGAGGTATACCCACTCTTCTCGTTCCATAAACCTTTTCTTCAAGTATTCTCCTAGGAATCTGGTCTGGGAGTATATGCCCCACCCATCGAATACGTCCTATTTTTATTACTCTTATGACATCTGGGTTCTTGTAGTCTCACTAGTTCACCATTGGTGCATATTCTCCAAGTTCCATTGGTCCAAACTGGCCGTAAATTCTTCTTAGGAATCTCCTTTCAAACCTTAGGAGAAGAGCTTCCTGTTTACCAGTCAATGTCCAACATTCAGAGGCATAAGTAAGCCCAGGTCTTATCAGGGTTTTATAAATTTGAACCTCAATGGTCCGATAAATTCCCCTACTCTTTAAATGCTCTTGTAGGCCAAAATAACATTTATTTGCCGTCATGATTCTCCGTTGAATCTCGGCTTGCATATCGCTGTTTGAATTTACCTGTGAACCGAGATAAATAAACTGTTTTATGTTCACAAACGAACAACCACAGGCCACAAAATGCGATGGCTTCTGTACATCAAGTCGCGGGCCTGCTTGCATATATTTTGTTTTTCTTCATTCACTTCTAGACTGACTCTAGATGCTGCTATCTGAAGGTATTTTTTAAATCAGTTCGGGTTCTTCCAATAATATCTATATCATCTGCAAACACCAGAATCATACTAGATTTATTAAATATTGTTCCCCCAACCTATATCCCAGATTTTCTCACTGCACTTTCTAGGGCCAAATTGAACAGTAAAGATGCGAGGCAATCACCCTGCCTCAGACCTTTGTGGGTTTCAAAGTTATCAGTCATGTCACTCTGAATTCGCACTGTGCATTCCACTTTCTTCATTGTAGTCCTAATCAGACATACAAGCTTCGGAGGTATTCCCATTCAGTGGATTCATCTTACTTTGTGCCAAATATGAACCTCAATACTACCTACACACTACTTTTTCATCAAATATTTCAACACGTTCACCCCCAGCGCGGTCCCAGGGATATTCTCTGATTTTCCCTTCCTTCGGATCTTCCCTTCCTTCTAGCCCTGGGGGACCGCGTTTCTGTTGCTTGCAGAATAGTTGAGGACCGCATTGGTCCCATTGAATAGTATAACAATCTTGGTCCGTGGATTTTTTTTTTACAAATGCTTCACTCACTTTATTCTTTTATTTAATATTATATTCTCTTGTTAATTTATGTCTTTATTGATTTTCATTTACTTAGCTATTTATTTTAAGAACTTACTATGATTGCTTTACTATTTCACAAGCATACATAAGTAAAATAATTTGGTGCGGTGCGCGCATCACACAACGTTCCCTTACCGTCCTGTAATAATTATCTTTTTAGTATAATTTTAAAGAATTCAAATAAACAATGCTTGAAATAAACTCAGCAGCATTCACTTCTTCACAACTTCTCCCACCTAGGTACAATTAAACAGATTTTTAAACAATTTTAGTACAAAAATTCTGTACAATACCTATATATTTTAAGTTTGTCAAGTTGAAAATATATTTTAAAAGTTTCGGTTTAGTTTTCATGGAAACATTTTGTTACCATTAAATAATATAAAAGTAGAAATTATTAAGTTAATTTCTTATTTTGTATTCTTAAATTACTTTATTACAGAGCGTATTGTTGATTACAGATTGGCGGATTGGTTGGAGGAGGTTTGGTCGCATCCGTCTCCTTTCGGATGCGCTTGGTTATCCATCTAGGGTCTTGTACTCCTCATAAGAGATGCTGTATCTTTGCTAATGCTGGTCCGATTTTGATGATTCTTTTTTTGTTTTTTAGATAATTTAATAATCTTATTTAATAAATTGCATGCTTTTTAAGTTAAGCATAAATAAAATATTCTTTTCATAATAACTTTTTTCCCTCCATTTTTTCGTTGATATACTACAAACATGAAAAGTTCAAGGCCTTTAAGGAGAAGACATTAGGCAAGTTTCATCAAAATCGTTGGAGCAGTTTACGAGAAAACTGTAAAAAATTGTAAAATCCATGATAATATAATAGCTACTTCCGGTTAGTCCGATGCGCTGTATCTTTGCTGATCCTTTTATTGTTTTTTTAGATAATTAAATTACCTTTCATACAATTCTATAAATAATTTACCATAAAATGCATAATTTTTAATTTATGCGCAAATAAAATATTCTTTTGATCATAACTTTTTTCCCTGAATTTCCTCGGCGATGTACTGCATAAATCAAAAGTTAAAGACTTTTATGAAGAATAATTTAGGCAAGTTTCATCAAAATCACTAGAGCCGTTTTCGAGAAAATTGTAAAAAATAGTCTAAAATCAATTATATAAAGTGGCACTTCCGGTGAGTCAATTTTGACGAAAAAGTTGCCGTAACATCACATGCATGTGCCTTAAATATATACTACCTTAAATATGTAATTTCAGTATCGTACAACTTTTCGTTTTTCAGCTAGGCTGTTCACAGACCATTTTGCAAGACTTGGATATTTGGACTCAGGGGACCTTAAAACGTGTATTTACGTTGAAAACCCGAATTCGAAAATTTTCACAATCGCATTACTTCCCCTTGCTCGGAAAGTAAAAATAATATCATCCGTACCGTACGTCAACTGAAAAAAATTAATATGATTTGGGAATTTGAACAAAAAGATTTTTTTTATTTATAATGAACAATAATATATATTATTTCTAAATTCTTTTTAGAAAAGAAAAGATTTATTAATAAAACTTAAAACATATAATAAAAAATCACATATTATGTTTATAAATATACCAATACATATGATAATACATAATACAATTAATTGCGATGTTTTTCGGCAAAACATTGTATACAATTACAATAATGCGGATTATTTGGGCACATATCACAATATGCTATTATTTTTTTTCTTTATTTTTAGTTATTTCTCTTTTTTTCTTTTTATAGTCGCATCTTACACAGTCGTTTATGGCTGACTCCTTTTTTTTCACTAAACAGTGAGTCACCGGGCTTCGACGAACTGGCACTTGAACATCGGTGATCGTTATATTCGAGTTTTTAATATTTGTATACACAATACGCGCATTTACTAATGCAGTGCCAAAAGTATTTTCGAAGTCTATTTTCCTGCACCACTTCAGTGTTCTCCTCAAACAGGAATTGAAACTAGCCATCTCATCGGACTGGTCTATAGATGACTGCCTCATTGTAGTCTACTGTATCAGTCAGTTTTTCTACAGAGCCTCTTTTCTGATTCACCGTCGCGGTCGAGGTTTACTTCGAGATCATCATTATGTCCCGTTTGTCCTTCCATTTTAGCACTGTAATGCCTTTTTTGCTGTTCTCCTTAGCTATTAAATCTCTCTTTCTTAATTAGTTATCGATAACTTTTTTAGGAAGCCCTTTTCTATTATTTCTTAGCGTTCCTAACAAATGAGTTATTTTCTCTAGGCATTTGTTAGCTAGCTCTAAATTCGTGTAGTAATTATCTATAACAATTGTCCTTCCTTCATCCAATAATCCCTCGGCTGATTTCATCACTACAGACATTGGAATCCCATCTCCTTTTCTCTTTCTTTTCCAGCATATATTTTAAAATTCCAAGTATATCCCCCACCACAACACAATTTAAAAATTTTCACTCCATATTTGTTGGCCTTATTCGGAATATAATACTTTACACTAACAACTTCACCAGGAACACAGATTTTTTATCAGACGTTCTGAGAGGCTTCTAATTTTAAAAAGTCTATCATATCTTTTGGGCACAATAAGTTATTTGAAAAATGAAAAAAATTTTAAAGATATTCAAACCAGTTTCTAATTATTGTTTTTGAACAGATTTCGTTTTTGAAAAACTCGTCTGTGGACCAATAATACCTCAGAGAAGGAAGTCGGACTATTCCCATGTATGCAATGAGCCCCAAAAATGTTTTCATTTCTCGTACATTTGCTTCTTAATGAAAGGAAGAATATGGTGTGGCTGACGAGCTTGGGGGGTGTTTCAGTCACATATATATATATATATATATATATATATATATATATATATATATATATATATATATATATATATATTTGTTTGCTCCACCATCGATTTGATTAAATCTTCATCAACAAATTTTGCCCAAAAATTGTAAGAACTTCCACTTTCAAGCTCGGAAATTAAATTCTCTGGTATTCCAGTAGGGATAGCAAAATTAAATTTCTACTGCCATCCTTCTGGATCTGTCCAGACAATATCAAATGTTTCATTATCACACAAGTATGAATCTGGATCTTCCTCAGCTTCACTGCTTGACACTTCTTCAACTGTACTAACTGAAGGTGAACAACACTCACTTCTGATCACTGTCCGTAGACTCATCAGACACTAAAAAATAATAAATAATAAAACCCGTAAGAGATAAGAAAATCACACAAATATATTTATAAAAAAAATCCCGCCTTTTGAAAAAATATTGTACTTACATAGATGATAAGAAGCCAATGCCAACTCCACCATTTTACGTCCTCGAGATAAACCACTCATTCTATTATTTATTTTTACGAAATAGAAAACCCACAGACTGTAACAAAGCAAAAACAAAGCAATACTGAACGAGAATTGAAATGGTAAAAGGAGGCTGGAAAGGGTTATCCTAGTGAAATTTTGTTTCACTTATTTTTCTAATAAGTGAAAAATGTTGGAAGAATATGCTGAAATTATTTCAAAAGTCATTATTTTAATTAAAATAACTATTTTTCTTAAATAAAATTGAATTGATTCATGTCCGCTTGGGTTAAAATTAAAATGAAAAAAGTTACAATTGAATAGGAAAAGGTTACAATTGACTTGGAAATGCTATATATTTATTGATTAATGTTATAAACATATCATACTTTCAGTATTTCTCAACGTAGTTTCCTGGATGATCTACACACTTTTGCCTCCAATTTGGAAGCTTGGATATCCCTTATTTATAAACAGTTTAAGGGTGAGTTGTCAGCTGATTGCACACATGCTCCTCGACTTCTTCATTGCTTTTGAATAATTTTCCTCCAAGTGATTCTTTCAAGGGTACAAACAAAAAATAGTTACAGGGGGACAAGTCAAGTCCCGAGTCGAAAATGGCGACTACGGATTGGTGAAAGAAGGATTAATGCTATCCTGTGAAGGCGAAAACTCCTCTCTTGGACGGAAAAGTTCTAGCAAAGATTTTTTTTTTTTTTTACTAAAGGGGAGTTTTATTTGTTGATATTTTTCATGATCAACAAACAGTGAATGCGGCTTACTATTGTCAGTTATTACAATCAACAAAAACCACCTACCGAAACCAAAAACAAGATATACCCATTAGAGATGTCGAGATAACACCAGGCCTAATACCTCGATTTTGACTAGGGATAAATTGGAATAAATAAGCTGGGAAACCCTCGAACACCTTTCTTATAGTCCAGAAATCCCCCTGCAACTAGTTTGTGTCCTTGAAAGATTCACTTGGAGGAGAATGATTGGAAAGCATTGAATAAGTCGAGGAGCACGGTGGCCTGACAATCCACTCTCAAACTTTTTTAGAACAAGAAATATCCAAGCTTCCGAATTTATGGCAAAAGTGTGTAGATTATGCAGGAGACTACATTGAGAAATGCTAAAAGTGTGTTTTGTGTACAACATTAGTCAATAAATGTATAAAAACATAATTACCGTTTATATTTGATTCTCCCTCTTATAAAAGGACATACATACATACATATTCCAGACCTCTCTACTGCTGTGCAGTGTGAGGTTCCTTTTTATATTTTTATAGGGTACAACATCCCAAAATCATTGGACCTCATGCATAAAATATATTAAATAAAATTTATTTACCTTTTGGCAGACATTTTTTTTTTGTTCGATGAAGAGAATCCAAGGGCAGATATAGGATGCTTTTTCCCTGAACATTCTGGAGAGCTGGTATCAGCGATTTCTTCTTCATAAATCTGGAAATATTTATAAAAAATAAATTTTAAAGTATAATAATGGCTAAGAAGTGATCTCTCCTATCTGCAAAACAACTACTTTACAGCAGGAACAAAAAACGCAATTTATCTAAAAATCGTCCAACTTTTTATGTATTTTTCATGATCTTAGGAGGTATATCAAAATAAACCAATGTTTTTCAATCTTATACTATAATAAATAAAGTAGTAACAATTTCTCACAGGAATATTATTTTAGTGAATGTACAGTTACAAGGCATCACTTCTTAGCCATTGATAATCAAATATCAATTTATACAAAATTAAAATAAGATAAATGTTACGCACCATTACAGAAAATGGACATGACTGTTTCTCTCAAATATTCACTTCTCAGCAAACTAATTCATAAATGTAAATCATGAGAGAAATATTAAAAAGCACGCATCATGGGCTATAAATAAAGTTGTTAAAGAGTATTTGTTTTAAAATGATGATGGCACAATCGTAGAAGTAATTTTCTATAAGACTCTAATCAGGCCTGTGCTTTACCAGTTCAATGGCTTTGTCTTCAATTCCATCACTCATATCATTGTAAGCAGATTTCACAAGTTTAATTGCAGATGCTTTGTTCACGAGTTTCTTTAAGTCTCACACCTACCAGTCTCATATTTAGGCATAATTCAATAGTAATGTTCCATCATTCTTATATTCTTGAAGTCTGGAATCGAATAGGGTCCTTACTTTTTTTAACTTTTTGAAAAATACCTCCCTTTCAAGAAGATTTCTGTAGGCCTGTTTCCTCTAGTTCCTTGTTTTCTTTCTATGATTATGATTTTTTTTTTCTCTTTACACCATTTTCTTTAGTTGTGATCCTACAATAGTATCTCTGGACTATTACTAGTAGACCTAGTTTTTAGAATCTGAAGTTCTTTCGCATTCATCATTGAATACTCATGGTTGCTCTCATAATCATTTAAAAATACTTTATTTTTCCAACATGTTTAATTTTATAAAAATGAATCTAATTTTTTTATTTGTTAATTCCAATTTAAATCTTACTTGACCACTAAAATTTCTCTTGAAAGAAAATTAGTGAATTTTTTCAGGATGGGAACTGAGTCTACCTGGCTCTAAAAAAATAAGTGCCTGAATGTTTTCAGGGCAAAAACCATGCAGTTGGAACCAGTGCCGGAACTAGCACTGGACTCAGAGATGGCAAGCTTAATTTTGCCGCCCCTTCTTTCACCCTCCCTCCTTAATAAAATTCGACAACAGAATTTTAGGTAATATATTTCTAAATAAATATCATAATCTCGTATTATTAACTCATTTTATTGACAGAATTCAGGTCAAAACAGGGAAGCAAATATTTTTATTTGCTTATTAAAATAATAAATAAATCAGCTTGACCAACCAAGAAGTGAATTTATACTTTTTTTTCTACCCCTGTTTCTCACAAAATATATTATATAGAAGGCTAAAAATAATTTAACTTGCTGTTTATTAGCATATTACTAATTTTAAAAAAATCAGATAGTAAGAATACAAATTTAAATATTTTAGCTAAAGTAAAATGGAATGAGACAAATAAAATATGTATATGAATTTGTACACAAAACAAGTGTAACACGACCAAAGACTAACACTAAATAAATAATAGGAAAGAATTTTAGAAATGCTACCACATAATAGAAGTTCTGCTAATAGCGTAAGAATGAAATAGAACACATAACGTTTATTAAACAAAGAACAAACAAAAAACACAGTGAAAACAATTAAAAAAACATCACAGATAAAAAATGTCAAGTGAATGATTATTTAAAATTAAGAATGAACTATATTAATTTTCCAGAAAATGACATTCAATAAAAAAAAAAGATTTACAGTACCTCACACTGGCTGGAACAATCTAATATATTGTAATCTTCACTATCGTTTCTAAAACTGATAGCCGGACTACAGAAATTCATGATATAAACTGACAAAACAATGTGATTAATAATTAAGTCACCATTTTAGAATCAGAATATGGCTATAAAATGTCCTTTGAAAAACAAAAACAAATATACGTTCCTTACACTAAACAAAAAATACAAAACCCGACAATGAGAGTACAAATATTTTCAACAAATATATTGAATATCCAAGTTTTGGAGGGAACTGTCGATTGTTATCACCAACGATGTAGAAAGGTATAACGTTACAGTCGCTTCAATAGCAGCCCTGAAGCAGAATTGTCAGAAAAAAAGAAAACCTGTACCACTACAACTCATGAAGAGTCTTGGGTTCAGTACTTGGTAAGGATCGTACTGTTTATAGGCCAACTGTTGTGCAAAGAGGTGATTTGGCCAAGATCACGCTCAACCACCCGATTTTCCCCCAATTAAGGGTACCCACGGTATAGATGCTGGGTGAGCCCCAGGAGGGTCTCCTGATCCCATCGGGTCGATCTACGGCTGATAACAGAATAAATAATTATCTGTCACAGCCAATCTCGAACCCGGTACCATTGGTAGTGATCCTGCTGAAATTTCGGGAATGCTGTATTACGATGCTCTCGATATTTTATATCCTAGCTTCCAGAGTTTTTGTCCGTGAGCATCCCAATAGGTTAAATAGTGGCTGAATTCATAGTGTTGCCAAGCAGAAGAATCGTGTGGATGTTATACCACTTATGCAGTTCTACGTGTAGTTTAGCAGTTTCGTGACTATAAAATTGTGTCAATGAATGTAGAAATTAATTTGTTGAGCTTTATAACATTTTTTATATTTATTTATTTTTTATTTATGGGAAAAAATTTAGGTGGCAAAGTTGAAATTTACTATCAGCACCTAAAAAAGCATGAAAATTAGATTTTTAGAAGATCTTCAAAACTGTTCACCCCCTTTCTGATTCTCATTTGACTTGACTACATCGTGTCTCCAAATTTTAAGACTCATTTTCGCTTCAGAACGGAGCGGCCAAACAAAAAAATCTTTAGAATCAAAATTGTAGATTATTTACTCTTGTTTAATTTATTATCAAATGAATGGTTTCAAGTAATGAGAAAATAAGAAAAAAAAAGTTTTTTTGCATTTTTTTTTTATACTTCAAGATAAAATTTGAGGTGAAAAAGTTGAAATTCGTAATCAGCAAATTAATAAACATAAATGAGCAACTTTTCAGAACTTCTCCAAAACTTTTCCCTGAAATGTTTTTCTGGACTCGTTCAGTCAGAACAATGCTTTTATGAATTAAAATCAAAATAGTAACAAATTTCGCAGATTTAAGCAGCTGGATACAATTTCCTCACGTAAATAGAAGCCTAATAGGTTAAGAGAAATAAGTTAGTACACTGCACTCGGCTACGCTCAATAGATGCACACTTAAAAAAAAAAAAATGTTTAAACAATTTTAAAAAAGCTCATAAAATACATATAAAAAAGCTCTTCAATCACCAACAACTGTCATATATGTAAAATAGATGTGCCAACAGTATCATTGCATATTCATAGATAAATTGGTAGAAATGAAATGACTCAGAATTTTGACATAAAATTCCATACTTCAGAGTACAATTTATGATAGCTTAGAGTTTGAGCTAAGCAAAAACAACTGTAAAAATGCTATTTTCCCCGTAACCCTGGAAATGTGCACGTAAACTAATGGAAAATGATGGGAAATACTTGAATCGGCATTTTGAGAAGGTTGCGATTTAGGAGATTTATCCACGTTTTGACCACTGTGCGGCCCCACGCCGATCCAAAATTCATCGTATGCGGGTGAGCTCTGATGGATTACTATGGCTCGGCGTGCTCGGTTTGATTTTCAACCCGTCAAATATCCAGCAAACCGAGCTACCGAGCCATGGCCTTACCGAACGTGGGAAGGCCCTAGACAAATCATTAAGTTTTGCTCTGACTGCACTACTAAATACTGGGAAATCTGAGTCGAGAGTTAGTGTCAATTATATTCCATTTACACATAATTTTCAAAATAGCTTTTTACATCGAAATTTTAAGGATTTATTAATATATTGATGATTATTCCAAAAATGAGCACTTCTAATTAATGTATTCATTTTTTAATCTCGAAATCGCTGAACACCACTATTTTAATAAATCATAAACCACCCAATTCTCATTCTTTTGGTCTGTCTAAGATTGCACTTATTTTACTTTCAACAAACTGTGTAAGAACCACGACACGTCAATGCTAGATTTTTGTTCCAAGTCAGGCAGCACTGACAGTTCCCACCTAAAGTACTCCCACTATTTTTGTTGTTTTAATTAAATATCAATGAACTTACAGCCGAATTGCGGAAAGTAATTTGTGATGTGTCCGTTGATTCTCCTCATTCCTTCGTCACCTTACATCATCTTGCAAGTACGAGTACGTTTCAAATATATTATTGTTTTATCTTTTTCTAATGGATGACCTAGTAATCTATAAGCAAAGTTTTTTTTTTCTAAGCAAAAGATAACTGGGTTACCATCTATTCAAGACAGAAATCCTCATTCCTTTGTCATTATCATTTTAACAGTGGGCAAAAAATGAGATAATTGGCAAAATAATGGGATTTTCTATTAAAATCAAGGGCCAAAACAACCACCTTTGCAGCCCCCATATAATAGAAGATCCCAGGCTTGGAGGGGGGTACTTATTTAAAATACATTTCATTTGAAAAATAACTGGCAAACAACTTTTAGACAGACCAAGTGACCCAACATCTACTATTTAAGGAGGTTTAAGTAGGTAATTATAATTTCGAGTAAAATCTCGATATTTGAGACAAGACAAAAAACGAAAAACTTCTATGAATGAGATTTGGTAGGTAAGCGTTAGTGTACATGCCTAGAAAAAATTGGGTGAAAAAACCGCCTCATTAGTAACATTTTATTCAATGAAATTCAAAAAAAAAAAAAAAAAAATAGAAAACTAGAAAATTTAATTATAAAAAAATCTGCTTTCCCAGTATTTCTATACCTAGGCGCTTCTGTACTATTCATATCCATTTTAGTTAAAAAACAGACGTCGAATGAGATACTATTTCGGATGCTCGTGATTTTTCCAAGAAGTAATTGAAAAATATTGAGAAAAGCTTAGTTTATTGCAGGTTCGTCATAATGATTATCGTAACAAAATTAAAAGAAATCGTGCCCGGGAGGATTTACTCGAAATATTTAAATCAAAGGACCCCAATGCCGACAAGTAGACTTTAACACCACACTAAACTTCTTTTTTTAAAAAAGTTTTTATTGAAAAATAATACAAGCTGCCATACATAATTATCGAATCAGGCAATATATACAAGGTAAAAGAAAAAAAAACATGAGTAAATAAATTAAAAATAATAAATATCATAAGAAAAAAAAAGTACATTACTAGTAAAAATAAATAGATAGACAAATTAAATAATAACAAAATAAGTAAACAACCAAGATAAAGAAAAATTAAGTTAAGTAAAAATAAATCATCTTGAATACATTCACACCAATATACAATATTTACAATCTTCCCAGGGAACTCCGAACCAATCTCTGCCCCCACATGTGAATGGCAAAGCTGGGGTCCAGGAGATCCCAGAGCTTCTCACCCAGCCGCGCCACTGGTATTGAAAACCAATGGAGACTGAGTAAGAACACAAAACCTCAGACACTCAGGACCCATTGCCAGAACTCTAATAGCATATTTATAAAAGGTCTCGAGGCCACTCCCTCTTTCAATGGTTCTACAATATGGATGATTGGTGCTATACAGAGATTGTGCTAAGGGATTAGAATGATCAGTAAAGTTCTAATGAAATATAGAGAATTTGTATGGTATTATGTCAAGAATTTACGGGATGTTAAGGTTATGGTATAAGGTCTTGTTTGAAATATAATATGATGCATTGACTATTGTACGGAGGGCTTTAGACTGAAAGGATTGAATACGTTTGATGTTCGAAAGTTTAGCTGTCTCCACAGTTCTAGTCCGTAGGTCCAAAAAGGTTTCAGAATGGTCTTGAAGACTAACAGTTTGTTGTCTATTGAAAGATGAGATGTTCTGTTCAGTAGTCTGTGTAACTGCCCGAATCGTTGATTAAGCTCTTGTCTTTAAAGTCTGGTATGAGGGTTCCATGTTAGTCTTTTGTCGAAGCCAATATACCGGAGTGTGTCTGAAGTGGGAAGTGGTGAGGAATTAAAATGGACCGGCGGACAGGATCTGCGTCGGAGGGTGAATGTGACATGCTTATATTTTGATTCATGGATTTTGATGCGCCAATTGTTGCACCGCTGTTCGATCAGGGAGAGATGCCTTTACAGGTCTAAGGATCCCATTTCAGGGTTGGAATGGGATGATGGGATAGCGGTATCATCAGCAAATGTCGCCAGTAAGGTATGGGGATCTGTAGAAAGGTCAGCGGTAAATAAAATATAAAGTACTGGGCATAGGACGCTGCCTTGAAGAACACCGGCCTCGATAGGGTACCCGGTTTTCTGAGCGGAATGCAAACTGGTGTGAAGCAATTTTTTGGGATTCGAACACTGGGAGTATGTGTTTTAGAATGATTTATTCAAAAAAATTTGAAAGAATCGGGAGCAAGCTTACTGGCCCACAGAATAAGGTATTATTAACAGATTAACCTGTAGGATAATTATGGAGTGTTTCCACATCAGAAAGTGGGTTGTGCAAAGGATACAATTGTACAGGCAGTAAGGAATATTATCGCTTATGGGGGAAGTCGATGAAGGATCTGGGAAGTGAGGAGATCGTATCAAGAGGATTTCCGGGGTTAAAGGTTATTTATAAGGAATTTGAACTCAGAAGCGTTGACAGCTTTGGGAGTTAGAGAGATAGAAATCGGTGTAGAGAGGAATTCCATAACTTTAGCTGCATGGGTGGGGTGGATTTCAGAAAGAGGAATAAATATGTTGGACAGATGCTTGGCAAATTCCCCTGCTCTATTCTCATCTGACGAAGCCCTATAACCATCATCTCGTCGGAGAGGTCGGGAAATAAAGTGGTATTTTAGGATTATTTTTTTTTTGTAACTTTCCAAAGGGAGTTATTACAAGCATAGAGTGAGGAAAGGTGGGAATTGAAGGATTGGGATCTAAAAGTGTCCAATTTCTTTTTTACCTGTTTGGATTAGTTGTATGATTTCCGATCGTCACGATGCCTGGTTCTTTGCGAGAGGACCCAAGAACATCGTTTGGAATGGATAAGGTTTTTAAGGTATTGAGGTAAAGAATTCTTTTGGCGGTATTTTGGGGAAGGAGGAGGTGAGGATGCATTCCAGACTGCTTGCTGGATCAAGGTGGTGTAGGAATTTACAGCTTCATCAAATTTTTAGGGATACTCTGAGGTCTATTGAATCTGTTATTATTTGGCGGAAGAGGTTCCAGTTTACTGGACCTCTGATGAATGAAGGTGGTGGTGATTTGGGTATCGGCGATATGGAAAGAGTTAGGATTAGAGGGCTGTGTTTTGAGAAAAGGTCATCGAGTTGGAAAACTGAATAATTTAGTGTCCCTATACCTTTGTGGATGAAAAATTCAATGAGATTGGGATTACGATTGGGACCTGTTGGCCAGTATTTTGGAGAATCAGGGGAGAGGATGTTACTACGATGGGAATTAAGTGCAGACAGCAATTTGTTGTGGGATGGAGGGATGTGGGTGTTGGGGCTGGGATTGGGATCTTTGAGGTTGTTTCTTCTGGCTCTCCTAACATACTCTTGAGTTCACAATTCTGTTGTCTTCTGTCTGACGGTTGTCTTTGTGGCCTAGGTGCCTCTTCCTGCCTAGAAGCTACCTGCTTCTTTGATTTTAAAATTTTATATATCTGACACCTCTTGTAATTTGCCGGATGCCCATGGTGGCATAGTGCACATGCGGGCATTTGTCTGGATTTTCTGCAGTCATTTCCTGACGATCCTATGGCTGTTAATTCTTCCTTTATAGTCTCAGGTGGAGTTGAGAGGTGCAGTCTGATGACCACCCTGAGCGCTCTCTCTTGGTGCAGTTGGTAGGTATGGAAATCTATTTATATCTGACAGATATTTAACAATGTTTTTGCATGTGTCTGGGGTTTCTTGCATTAATTTTGTATCGTTAATGCGACTTTGGCACGTATTTTTCCTGTGCCTACTACGTTGTTTAATTGTTGGCAAAGCAGTTGAAAGTTTTTATATTTCTAATAAATATTGATGGGGGCTTGGCTTCTCTGAGAATCGGTGCTGATTCCACATCTTCTGGTTGTGTATTTGATAATACTTGGTATGGTTTAGGAGTAAAAAAAGGCGATTCATCAGCCATAATTTGGGTTGAGATTCATTTTCTTCAATTGAGGTTTCATGTGTGGTCGGTGGAGTATTCTTTTCGATCGCCTAGCCTTCTGTTTGGCAAGTGAAGTTTAGGGTGTATTCTCCAGGCTTCTCGGTCTCTTGCTGTTCCTTTGCTAAGGAGAAAAACAAAACAAAAAACCGATAAATAGTTTTAAAAAATATATAAATAAATGCGAAATGTTGTTGTAGATCTGCTCCGTGCAGAGGCTGAATGTCTTCTGTAGGAATTAATGGCGTCGTCCTCTGTATACCTGCTCTAAGTTTCTTTACGAGTTCACTGTTGCGTTTATATATAAGTGATTACTCACCGTTTATTTATTTTCTGCTTCAAACAGAATTGTTAATGATAATGTTTACACAGTTTTTTCACTATTAAATTGGTCACTTTTTAAGAGGCGATCTGAGATACGTTCAACTGCAAGCTGGCGCATGCGCAGAACTGATCACATTAAACAACCACGGAAACCACAACATACCAACACTTAGAACTATTAAGAAATGTATAATAATCAAGCCTAACACAATGACAGACACACAACTAATACCTAATTAATTTAATTATTTTGAAATTCTTTGTTGTCCTAAGTGTTTCTCGTGGTTCAGTTTAATGTATGTTCAGTTATTATGAGATTGCATATATCTGGTCTGCATTTATGAGATGTAATCTTTTTTTGTCTTAATGACGCCTGAATTGGCAAAAAGTTGGCTGGTTAGTTATTTACTGACATTTGAGAGACTTGTGTTGAAATTTTCAAATGTTATGCTAATAACGTTTTTTGACGCTATAAGTATACAGCAATTATAGTAAAATATCCTTGCAAATGTATATTTCACTTCCGGTTGTAGTTTTATTCCTTTTTATGGTGATTTAAGTGGTTCCTGATTTTTTTCCGAAGGGTTTAACATGCAAACGTACGTGACTAAGAGTATTCAACATGAATGTGTAATGGCCTGATAGGAATATTTACAGTAATTGTAAACTAGTACGATTTGGAGAATAGTTTCGAAAGATCTGAGAGTCATTTATAATGGGACAACAGAACAGAAACAGGCTTCCTCTGCTATCCACATAAGGTCCGGGTGCTCATCTACCCGCTTTAACTCCTGTATATTAGGTTTGAGGGCCCATCCCCTCGCTGTAATTTCTTTCTCCCACAAATTCTGGAGGCTCATCCCCGCCGTTTGCGGAATCCGTTCTGCAAAGTATAAAGACTCATACCTTTAACCTTTAGCTCGCCGATCGTTAGTGATTCGGAGGATCATCTCTTTGACATAGCCAGTCATCCTATCTTGGATCTTTCCTCATCCTTTTCAGCCCTATTCTTGAACACGCATTGTTCGAGGTCTTCTTATAGTTCCTATCACCCTCACCTCGAGAAATGGTGACTTTATTTACAATTCCTCGACACCTGTATGGGAAGCAGCTGCCTTAAAACAAGCCAAACTTAGAAAATTGCAAACTTTTCTTCACAAACAGACTAGTCAAAGAATCAAAGTGAAAATATTTTCAATAAGAATATTTAAAGCTTTTCATTCAGTTTTTTATAAGCGGATTTAATACAAAATAACTGAAATATACATTTTAACGTGCTATCTAAACACAAAAAAAAGTTCAAGAAGATATACGTAAAGTCCAAACTAAGCCGGGTACTACACCAAAAAAAAAATATATATAGATATATTTCAAAAAATCTGTTACAGCACAGGTACCAATGCACAATAATAACAATAACAAAACTCAACAACTGTCTATTAGGAGGTTACTTAGGGGTCACTGGTATGAATAATAGGGCCATTTTCATATTAAATGGCACTTTGATGTCCTGGTTCTTTGAATGGCTATCGAAGAAAAAATGTTTTTGTTTATTGACCTCTATAGGTTGCATTTTGTACGGCGTTTATCAAATGAAGTTAATATGGATCATTTAATTTTTAATATAATTATCTCGATACTATTTTTAAAAAATAAATGTTAAAATAACCTCCATTACATTACCGTTTTAAAACTAAGTTGTAAATTTGAAATTCACACAGAAATATTGAAAATACGAAAAATCTGGTTCCAAGTAATTTTTTGTTATTTATTATTTTTAGTTATTAGTCGCAAATGGTGAAAAATATTGTTTAAAATGCATTTTAGGAAATTTAGTGGAGATTTAAGTAGTGCCCGTGAATATATCTATTACATTGCCTTACATATATTGACATTACCTTACATATTACATTAGCAATTCGTAAGCTAGACGTTGAGGTGTTAACTGTGGGGCGTGGCTTAAACTTCGTGTTCATCCATTTAAGTTGGATGAATTTCTTGTGTTACATGTATAGAAACATTTCTACTTCATTTGTTTACTTTGTCTGTAAGTAGATAACTGTCATTTGGTTAAAACTGTTTGTTAACAAGGTAAACTTTAAATTAAAAAATTTTTTTACATTTATTTGTTTACAGTACATTAAAAATTCGAGCTAGTTTAGTAGTATTTCTTTGTTTTGGTCATTGGATGTTTTTAAACTTAATGTTTGATATGATTTGCTTTTATTTAAAAAAAAAATATTTTACTATTTTTAGTTTTTGTATGTATTTTAAGAGTTCCAAGCTTAAAACCTCAAATATAATTTATGTATTTAATTCTTTTGTTATAAGAAACTATATCTATCATGTTCTATTGATGTATTACATGAATCATCAGGATTAATCATTCAGTCTGATGTTTTTGATAGCAATTTCTTTAGGTACAACATACACAAGCCGCTAGTTGAGAAATTGGTTTTAAAATTGTTATATTTAAAACAAGTATTCAATCTGTTTTTGTCTTGTATATAGTTTTCTTTTATGTAGGTTTCTTAATTAAATTAATTTTTACTGGTGTAAATGATGTATTTAATTTAATTTGTTTAATTCTATACACTGTATTCTTTCTGTGGTGTTAAATAGTTTAGTATTACTTAAATACTAAGCTTATAAGGTATACTATTGTAAATCTTTGTTAAATATTTCCGCTTAAGTTGAAAAATGTTTTATCAAATTCAATTTTGTTTATTTTAAATTTATATGAACTATGATGCTAGCAAAAGGTAATTGGTCAGGATATATAGAATATTTGTGTGGATCCAATAATGGAATTGGGCTTTATATTTACTTTGGATCTAAAATACTAATAGTAATGGATGATTGATTAAATTTTGTTCAAGTTGACCTATAAATGGATTTAGAAAGTGATTCTGGTACCTTTTAATTATTCTTAAATAATTATGTTTAATTTTTTGAAATCATAATTTCCCTTATTTATTTATCAGGTTCATTTGATGGGTGGATCTGGTATGAATTTCATGCAGCGCCCTGCTCGAGGCTGGTTGCACGAAGATGATATAATTAGAACTACAGGAGTCATTTATAATGTCCGGGTAATTTTCTTGTATTCAGTATCTTTATTGTAAATGTTATAATGCATTTAGAAGTTTTTGTTTTTTTCTTCAAGATCTTTAATAAAATAATTATTAAGTTGCAGTACAAATGTTTTCTTTTATTTGAAAAATAAAAAATAAATTCATATTTGTAAGAAGAAATCTTGAATATTACCTTGGCTAGTATAATGCCCCTGTTTCAATGATTCTCAAAATGATGGTGATATGTCCTGTTATGTCAATCATTTTTATTATTGCCCATAATGATTTGAGGATGTGACTTAGATTTAAGAATAATCCAAATAATTATTTTAATTATAAAATCTTAGTATGATTAAAAGTTCCTTTAATTCAAGCTTTTTTTTCTTCTTATCTAAACGTATATTGTTCGAATGATTTTACATTGACTGAAACCGTTGATTTTATGATAAAGCTTTATCATATAAAGCTTTATTTATTGCATAAAATCTACTTTTCGCCATTTGTTACTAATGCTTTGAAAAATGGATTATCATAATCGCTAATAACGCATATCAGAGAGATGTGCTGTCTCCAGTTTATTCAGAAGGGTGGTGCCCAAGTATTGAGATGGCTAACATATTCAAGTTTCTTTATATAAGAAATAGCACGAGCAATAGCAGATCATAGTGAATCATCAGTTGGAGCTTTCGTGATGTATCTAAAGTCATTGGCTTTATGAGTTGCTCAGGAACCAACATATTTAAGTCCAGTAAAAAATAATTGAGAAAATCAGTTTTTTTATTCATTAACTTTTAAATATTTGGTTCATTAATTTGATCAATATAGTAAAGTAGGCTATAACAGAGATAAAATATTAATATTTTAATACTAAAACTTCAGTTTATTAAATTAATAATGTTGATCTTAATGTACTAGAAAATCTTAACGTTTTCACTGGTCCCTACAGATATCAAAGTGCACCTGTATGTATGTTTATTTGGTCATTAAGTATTAAGCGGTCGACCATGTCTTCTACTGTTGTCAGTTATAACCTGACACCATAACGTGAGTCTTCTTCTTTTTTGTAATTATGGTAATTTTAATTACATTACTAAAATTCATTAAAAAAATAATAAAATGGAATAATCCCAAAACTTTGAATTTATGTTGTGGTGTTGAAAATTCTTATTCATTGAGATTATTCAAATTGTTACTGCTTTAATTACATCACACCTGTCGACTTCTGCTCGCTCAAGAGATAAACAAACTCCTAACAGATCCTTTTCAGTTGATGTCAGGGCCTTACCTTAATTTAAATTTAGTTACTTATGTGATGAAAATATCATGCCTGAGTCAATTCATTTGAAATCGCCGAGACCATATTGCTTGATATGTTTTTTACCAGGTTTTCCTTATTGTTTGGTGATTTCAAAACTTTGGTTAAATCATTTTTCAGATTCATATTTTTTTTTGTGGCCATTTTGAATTTGCTTCGCAGCTGAAAACAAGTTTTGGGAAAAATGTCTCTAACTCTGGTAATTTTGCAGATATTAAAATAAAATAAAAACTAAAATTATGATAATGATGTTCTCTACAGTTTTTGTCCTCACAATACATCACCTTAGTAGTGAGAAAAGTGGTTAAAACAATCACGAAAATTGACATAAAACAAGACATTTATTTAGCTCAAGTGTAAAAGTATACAAAGGAAAAGAGACTCATTTTTTTCTTGTATAGTTTTGTCATTGTATTACTTGCTGTAGAAATTTCAATCTTAAAACCATTGTCTTTTTTTTTATATATAAGGATTTTCAAATATAGCCAAAAATCATTTTCTGTAACATTTAAAGCGGAATATCTCAAAAGAGACTGACAAGGAGAGTGCACAATGTGTTTCTTGTTGATTTTGATCAAATTTTTTTGGGCGATTCTACATTGAAAAAAAGTCGACTCCGTCATGTCCAACCGTTTCATCCAATGGGCCCTAGGAGCTTAAAACAAAATATAAAGCGCCCTGAAACTGCTTCATTTTAAATCTCGAGTTTGAAAAATGATATCGACACGTTTTTTCCGGCAAAAAAATTGTTTTTCAGAGCATATTAAAGGTAAAAATATGAACATTTGAAAAAAATTGATTTTGATCAAATTAATTTTAAAAAATGTTTAAATTATTAAGTAAACTAGCCTTACAATTTTTTTTCATACCAGAAATGATGACAGATTTTGATTCAGTACACCAAAAAACTTTAATGTTGAAAATATAATCGAAAACAAAAAAACGATTTTTTTTGAGGTATGGGCTTTCTCAATAATTTTAACACACTCTGTGCGTGAAATATTTTCTGAGAAAACTGGCTGGACCGGATTAACTTTTTTCTTTAAAATTTGATATAAATGTCTTTAGTTATTACATTTTACCTTTTTAGATAATTTCTTGGTGAAACAAATTACTCGGAAGTAATTAATGAAAAGTCCTGACCTGAGGCCCACCCGTCCGTGGGAAAATCCCACTTGCTAGGAGTTAGTTATGCCAACCCACTCGTTATGTCTAAGCTATTCAAAACCCGCATTTTATTTCATTTCTTGATCTATTATCTATTTGGTTTAGCTTATAAAAGTAGGAAAAACAAATATAAATAAGCATGTCGTTACTCAAATTATAGTTTGAAAATAAACTTTGGGCCTGTATATTTTTGTTGTTATTATTTGTTACATTTCTGATTAATATTATTTCTTTGTATTGATTTTTATATAAAATTTAATTGAAAACCGCTGACCAAATATTAATACTAGGTTGTTACAAAAGTCCTTGTGCATTAGTATACCTTTATTTCAGATTACATATTTTAAACATTATTGAATACTACTCTTCAAAGTAAAATCCATTGTTTTCAATTACTTTCACCCATCTTTCTGCCAGTAATTGGATTTGATGCTGGTACCACTCCTTTGGCTTTGAAGCAAAGAACTCTTCACAATTAATACGTCCTCGTAATTAGCAAAAATCAGACTTTTTAAAAAATGAGCTATTGATCTTAAGAAACCATAATCTGATGGTGCAATATCTAGGCTATACGCAGGATGAGGCAAAACATTTACTTCTTGCAGACAATTTTTCCTTGGTCAAATGAGAACGATGTGCAGGGGCATTGTGTTGCGAAATGGCTTGGTTGCTGTTGACCAAAGCAGGGTACTTTGCATTCAAAACTGCATATACTCTGTCTAGCTATTCACAGTAAAGGTTTGAGACCATTACCCGACCATCAAGAACAAGCTCAAAATGCAAAATGCCTTCGAAGTTCCGCCAAACACAAAGCATCACTTTTTTCCCTAACCGATCTTGGCGTACCTGTCAAGTCATGTGGGTTGAACTTGGTCTTCAATTCCGTACGCTCAGGTTTTTAAGATGATAAAACACTTTGGCATTAGAAGCCCCTACTACGGCCGATAAATGACGAGTAGTTGCATGTGGGTCCTGGTTCACACATTCAAGAAGAGCGTCATTGTCAACGACCGATGGGCGACGTGATCTGGATTTTTTTTTTCCAGCATATATGCACCGCGGCCTATTAAGGCCTATTGTGCACTGGCCTAAACTGTTTAAAACAGGCCAGTAGCCTTTGCAAATCTGAGTAGACCCATCGGGTCCATCATCTCGCAGAGCTTAGGGTCAGTGATCCGGTCACAACCAAAGTGGAGGTACCGCACCCTTGTCAAAGCATCGCATCCACAGATTATGTGGAAGGCCGTTTTGTCCTCCATCCCACATAGTCTACATGTCGGTGACTCAGTTAGTCCCATGTTGTGGAGGTGCTTATTCAGTTGACAGTGACCTGCATATAGTCCCGTCACTCCTAATATTACACCTATCCATAAACAGAAGAATCTCACTTCTTTTGGGGCAGGGTCCATCTAAAAACAGTTTGGAGTGTATCTGTTTCCTTGTATTTTCCCAGTAGTAGTTCTTAACTTCTCTGATGCACCTTTTGGCATAGCTAAGGCTTATGCCACAAATGGGCTCTGGTATACAAGGTTTCATCTCAGAGCCTCTCCTTACAAGGTGATCAGCCTTTTCATTCCCGAGTGTCCAGGGACCCATTCAACCCTTACCCTGTTGGTTTCAGACAGTTTGTTAAGATTGACTTTGCATTCTTCCACCAACTTTGACCGGGTCGCATAACTATTTAAAGCCCCGATAGCAGCTTGGCTATCTGTGTGGATTGTAATTAGTCTGTTTCTAACGCCCTCCTCAATAAGGGACTGGGCACTGACATTGATTGCTAATACCTCTGCCTGAAAGACAGAGGTATGCCTACCTAAGGATATGAACATTCCCTTTCTAGGCTTATCCATCCTCCAGATTCCTGCCCCTGAACCTTGTACTGTCAGGGATCCGTCTTTATAACAGTTAACTCCGTTGTATGGTACATGGGAGTCAGTTCTGCTGATCTTGGTACTATAGTATCCCTCCCTATAGCTTTGTACTTTAATGTCAGAGTGCATTGCCAACACCTCATCATGATCAATCCTGTTGAACAGAGTCCAAATTTCGTAAATCTATACGCAGTGCTAAGTGCCTGCGCCTCAATCTCCAGGTGCAATGGTGTTAGGTTCAAAAGGACCTCCATTGCAGCAGTGGGAATAGTGCTCATGGCGCCAGTTGTCATAAGACACGCCAGCCTTTGTAGTCTACCCAGTATGGCTCGAGGCCTACTAGCATTAGTCCTATGCCACCACACAATTGCAGCATATAGTACAATAGGTCTGATCGCCTAGAGCTGGAATTAAGGGTTGTGTTCATGCACAAGGACTTTTGTAACAACCTAGTATATATCACTATTATTCTTCTATGTACAATTCTGAAATATATCATTATGGAAAAGGAAAAAATGAAATTAATCTTTGCAAGTTCACAGTTTTTTTTTTTTTTTTACTCGTAAGGCAAATCTATTTTGGCAAAATGATATAGGAAATCTAATCTATATAAATCTTAATAAGTAATTTTAATATTTATAACTTTATTTTTAAAACACAATAGAAAACCAAACCTATATACATCTTAATAACTAAACTATTTACAAATTATAAATAATGAATAAATTACAAACATAACACAAAAACGTTTTTACAAAATTTGGAAGCCCTTTTCTTTATGGAATGACAAACTTTTTGTAGTTTCGTTTTCTTGCAAAAACATCTTCATCGACATCTGAATCGCCAGAAAACACTTCCTCTAGTAATTGATATATTTCTGGAGATGTCATATCTGAGGCAAGGAATTTTTCTTGTTTCATTTGTTTTTCTTCCACGGTTGAAGAAAAATCTGGAATCAAAAAATTAGTCAATATAGTCATCTTTTACACATTGTTAAAATAAGATTAAATCCAGTAATTGTCTGAAGCACTCTTTATGCTTGATTTACTTTTTTATTATTTTAAATTTTTAATTATTATTATTTTTAAATCTTTAATTATTATTATTTTTAAATCAAAAGACATAGAATTGTAATTAAAATCAATATAATTTTTAAAAATTAATACAAAATAATTTTAAATGAATAAAAATTTAAAGCTACAACTTTACAAGAGGGGCGTGTTATCACTGGTTCCTCCTGATCTTACCCAAAAGTCGCCGGACTAGCATACTCTAGCACCATTTTTGCTAACTAAGTGCTTTGCATTCAATTGTAACATTCGTGTTCATTGGAATTATTAAAATTATTACTGCTTTAATTAGATATTATTTAAAATTATTAGTGCTGTCGACTTTCGCCCAAGAAATAAACAAAATAGCTATGGATCCTTTTCAGTTGAGATATGGCTCTTACTGTAATTTCAATTATCACTCTTTTAAATTATTACTACTACTTCCCCAGATCACTGGAAGTCGACAGCACTAACAATTTTAAATAGTATATAATTAAGGCAGTAATAATTTTAATAATTGCAATGAATACAAATGTTACAATTGAATGTAAAGCAGTTAGTTAGCACAAATGGAGCTAGAGTATGCTAGTCCGGTGACCTTCGGGTAAGATAAGGAGGAACCAGTGATAACGTGCCCCTCTTGTAAAGTTGTATCAATTTAAATAATACATCAATAGAACTTTCAAATGAAACAAAAATTGACACCAAAGTTATTAAATTAAAATGCTAGTTAAAAAATTATGATTGTATTAGGTAAATACGTATATAATTGTTGATATGTATATATATGCATTATAAGTATCTAAAAAAAAATCACGTTATAGTGAATTCGCGTTAAAAGGGGTAGTGGAATGTAGAGTATGACAATTAACAAAATGTAGAACTAATAACAAAGGTTTTAGCGTAATTATAACTGACAATGTTAGAAAATATGGTTGACTGCTTATGTAAGTACCATTTATTTTTGTATATGTATATGTATATAGGATTTCTAGTCATGTTTGAAACTAACTATTAATTCAAGGATTAGAAAATACTTAAAATAACTATAGTATTCTCATTATATCCATTCTAAAGTACCACAAAAATAGTCATACAATTGCTTATATTAATTTAAACATTAAAAAAAAATAGTTAACATAATTTAATTATGTTGATAATTTTTAGTACATGGGATGCCTGGAAGTTCTTGCATCAATGAAAATGCTGGATTATGATACCAGATTCTTGGTAGCAAAGTAAGATGTTCATTTTAATTTTTAAACTAATTATTTATTTATACCAATTGTATATTGTAATGCTATTGATATTTTGGGCGGCTGTCACCTGGCCCTAGTAGTAAAATCAACCAATAGTCTTCCTGCTTGTAGGAGCATACTGACACTGAAATAATTTTATTACATACAGTGTTTTACAACACCACCCCAGTACCGACAAATTACATTTTCAGTCTAAACTTACCTGGATGGTAGTCCAAGTCTGCCATACTATACCATACACGGAATCTGAGGCAATTGATTCTTCTTCATAGGCGTGACAGACGCACAAGGCGGTCCTTGGCCTGCTCAATCACTCTTGCCCAGTCTTGTCGGTCCGTAGCAAGTCTCAGAGACACGTTAAGATTTCGAAGGTCCTCTGATACGCTGTCCTTCCATCTGCCTCCTGGCCTCCCTCGAGCTCTCACCCCTTCTGGACAATCCTTATATAACCCTTTGACGGTTCTGCCATCATCCGTTCTATGGAGGTGACCCAACCACTTTAGACGTTGTATTGTGACATAGTCGGAAAGCTTCATATCGTCATATAGGGAATATACTTCTCTATTATTTCTAAGACGGTATACCCCACTTTCTTTTACAGGTCCCAGAATGCGCCTTAATATTTTGCGTTCAAAGATGTCGATCTTTTCAGCTGCTGATTTTTTTTAGAATCCATGTCTCACTTGCATATGCTGCCACTGGTCTAATGAGGGTCTTATATAGCCTTAACTTGGTTAAGCGGCTAACTAATCTACTTCTCATAAGATGAGCTATTGAGAAAAAAGCTTTATTGGCCGAGATAATGCGTGCCTGGATCTCCTCCTCCTCCAATGCTTCATTAAAGTGTGCATCAAGATACTTAAAACTAGCAACACATTGGAATGTGTAGTTTCCAATTGTATAGCACATCTGGGGTCGCATGGGTTTCTTTTTCCTCAAGATCATAATCTTTGTCTTCTCTTCGTTAATTTCTAGGCCATATCTCCTGGCCTCCCTTTCCAGCTTCCCAAAAGCATTTTTGACATTAAGAAGAGATCTTCCAGCTATCATCACATCATCGGCATATGCTAATAATTGGGCCCCTTTGTAGAAGATATTACCTCCCTCATCCAGACAGGCTCTTGCTACTATAATTTGAAGTATGATGTTAAAAGTAGCAGGGCTAGAGTATCACCCTGTCTGAGTCCATCCTTTACCTGAAATGCGCTGGTTAACTTGCCATTGACTCTTACTTTGCAGCTGGTATCGTTCATTGTGCATATTACGAGTCTGATAACTTTTAAGGGAATATTCATCTCCTTCATTGCCTGGAACAATTCCTCTCTCAAAACCGAATCATATGCCGCCTTATAATCAATGAACAGTAGCCACATAGTGTTTTGAAATTCTTCCATTTTCTCACACATCACACATCAGTCGCAAGGAGAAGATTTGATCGATGGTTGATCTGTTAGGCCTAAACCTCCTTGGCAATCTCCTAGCTTACGCTCCACATATGGCAGTAGGCGGTTGTAGAGAGCTATAGAGAAAATTTTGTACGCTGTGTTCAGCAGGCTTTTGCCTCTATAGTTCTTACAGTCCGTCCTATCCCCCTTGTTTTTATAGAGTGGAACGACTGTTGCTTCTGACCACTCTTTCGGCATCCTCTCTACTTGCCAAATGTGTGAAATTAGTCCATGCATCTCACTAATTAATGACCCATTTGCCACTTTTAAAAATTCTGCATGTATTCCATCTGGACCAGGAGCATTATTACTTTTTAACTTCTCCACAATAGCTTCCATATCCTCTTTATCTGGTGGGATATCTTCGTCATCATCACCAACGCTCGCATAATTTACTGCTCTCGTGGCTTCAACATCATGCTCAGATCTCAGGAGTGTTTGAAAGTGTTTCTTCCAATGTTCTTGCAGCTCTACGTCTGCGACCAATAGGTGTCCATTTTCACCCCTTATAACCAGGTTGTTATTTCTAGTACCTGTTTTTTGCTGCTGGACCTTCTTGTAGAATTTTCTAGTCTGATTGTTGCTTCTGGCTTCTTCTATTTCTCTAACCTTGTCATTCATCCAGTTTCTCTTCTTAGACCGGATGATTCTTTTAGCGTGGGCCCTAGCATCATGAAAATCTTTTCTACTCTGCCGTGTGTCCTTACCCAGCCACTTGGTTCTTAGTATATTGCGAGCCTTGATGGCTTCATTGCACTCTGTATCAAACCAAGATCTATTTGGAGGCTTCCTCTCTATTCGGCAATATTGCTTTGCTGCTCCAGTGATTGACTCCTTCAACTCCTTCCACTGAGTTTCTACCTCTTTGTCACCACTTACAGCAGGGATGTTCCTTATGTTTTCTTCCAACTTTTCTTTATATTGCCTCCTTATATCCTCATTCCTTAATTTATCTCTACTCCACTTGCTCGATTGGTTGAGGTGCCTCTGTTGTGTATATGTTATTCTGGTCACAGTCTTAACTATAACAAGGAAATGATCAGAGTTCTGCCCCTCGATATGATCTAACATCATTGATCTCATTAAAATGCCTACTAGAGACTAGCACATGGTCGATTTGGGTAAATATTCCGTTTGGCGAGTGCCACGTTTGTTTATGCTTACCTTTGTGTGGAAAAATTGTACTCATCACTACCAAGCTTCTGGATGCAGCAAAATTTATCATTCGCACTCCATTTTCATTTGTTTTAGCATGCAAGCTATTTTTCCCTGTGGTAAGTATAAAAATTCTTTCTTTCCCAACCTGAGCATTGAAGTATCCCAGCACTATTTTCATATCAGAGGGAGGGCTGGCTGCCAGTGCTCTGTCCAGCTCATCATAGAAAATGTCTTTTTCTTCCTCACTCTTCTCCTCCGTAGATGCATGTACATTTATGAGGATCACATGGCATTTCTTCCCTCTTATCCTTAATTTGCAAAGCCTCTCATTGATGGGCTGGAAATCCATGACAGCTGATTTAAATCTTAAAGGTATTACAAAGGCTGTTCCAAACGCATGCTTTCCAGTACTACCACTGTAAAAGATGGCATAGTTTCTACCTTGCACATTCCCACTTCCCTTCCACCTGATTTCCTGTATGGCTGCTATGTCTACCCTCATCCTGCTTAGCTCATCGTTTAACTCCTTGAGTGCTCCTGCTTGATTTAAGGTCCTCACATTCCATGTTCCAAATCTGTAAACCTTTTCCGTTGTGCCGTGTCGTTTCCGTGTGACAGTCCGATATCTGAGGCCTGGTTTTTGAGCTTGTTTAACAGTGAAAGTTTTTACAGAGGTTGGGTTGTTGGCCCTTCCTCTAACCCTTCTGTTTCATCCGGGCTTGGGACCGGCAGTGCAGTCTACCTTCAGCTAACTACTCTGGCACAGTTGAGGCAATTGAATTGATTAGGAATTCATTTCTCCTGAAAATCCTCTTTACAAACTTTTCCCAAACACAAGCTAGACTGATCTCATAGAAACAACAGAGTATTGTACATTTCCTAAGAAACTTGAAATTTTCTACCTGGAATATTTTGTCATTTTATAGATGAGGAGCCTTAAATAGGCTCATAGTGGAATTATATTATTTAATATTGACACAGCTGCTGTCCAGAAGATGGAATGTTTAATTATTATTGCCACATGATGTATTTTAGTTATAGTGATTAACAACACCATCTTGAAACAGGCTTTTTAGTACATTTTAGTGCATCTCCCTTTTTGCTATAGATTTTAAAATGTTGATTACTTTATAATGATCTTTATGCTTATATTGATAGATGTAAAGTGTACTGAGGATCAAGTAATGGCTCTGATTCGTACCTAACCAGAACTTGCATAAAGGCAAGAATATTAGTAAGCTTTAAGGTTATGATGTTATTAAATTTCTTAATGATCTCATTCTTGATTGCTGTTATTACAGTTACAGTATGTCTTCGGTTAATGTCGTCCCGGTTTACGTTGTTTCGTTATTAAGTCGTCTGTGTGGACTGGAACCATCTGTTAGTTGTTATCACTGTTCTCGGAAACCTCTTCTGTTCATTTTGTTTTTAATAAAGGATGCTTTAGATTTAGAGTATATTATTGAAATTTTCTTTTAATTTTTATAATTACTTCTTAGTGTCGATATTATGTATGTTCAGATGTATGAATTTACATATTATTTAATTTATGTCTCTTACACGAATATGTATCTATATTCTTTTGTATTTAAATAAATAGTTTGAAATAAATCTTTTTAGTGCATTTCTTTCATATCATAAATTATTATTTACACATTTAAAAAAAAAAATTGTGTATTCAGATGAAACTCGATTAACGTTGTTTCAATTAGCCTCCCTGTTTTTAAGTACCTAAACGCAACATTAATCGAGGACTTACTTATGGAAACTATATCAATATTGCTTTTTATTTTTTCGATATTATTCAATTGAATATTTATTTTGGGCTTAGAAAAATGATAGGATTGCAGTTTAGGTTGTTAACCATCTTTTTATGAATCCGAAGAATCAAATTGTACATCAATATGTTTTCATTTTGTTAATATTATATTTTAATTGTTGATATACTTATTTATTATTAACTTTTTATTGAATTTTTAGGGAATGCATCAACAAAGTATGTGAGGCACTTGGATTAAAACCTGTTAATTTACGAAGAAAGGTAAGTTTTTGGAAAAGTATGCCTTTATACTCACATACTGTTTCTTTTTTTGTGTATGTATGATAATTGTTGGCTTTTATAATTCATTAACTTGTAATCATCCTTAAATGTATGGAGTTTCTAGTGTAGCTTCCACCTGGCTAATGGTGACCAGTCGTATTGGGTAGTAGATTTCTAACGTCTTATCTTTATATTACTACTAACACGCTCCATCCACTTGGTTACAACATTTGTCCCCTTTATATATAATAAATCAAATAACAGCAATTTCTATTTTTAAATTATTTTATAAATTATGAAATTTATGTACCAATTGTTGTTTTTTTGTACAATAAAATTTTAAAAATTTCTATTTCTGGAAGTGACTGGATAAACACCTTACATCTATTCTGGAAGCTGTGACCCCACTTCACGTTGGGGCGAGGGTCCCAGAGTGCCCGGTTTGGAATGGCGTTGACTCGTTTTCCACCTGTGGCAGTTAATATTTATTTCTCTGGAGTCCCAAGAAATGAATCTTGACACTCCCACTCTGGGTAGCCGTCAGGGGTTGGCGAAAAGGATGAAAGGCCTACTTGCCAGACTACCACCGGACTTCCCCCCACCATTACCAGTACCTCTACTTCTATCCTGATAGTATTTTTTCCAGACCCATGTTTATTGTGTTTGCTTAGAGAATATGTACTAGAGATGTTGAAAAAATGTATCTATAGTTTTGTCCGATTTTGTTTTTTATATCTTGTAAGATCGATATTAAAATTTGAGTATCAAAAGCCGATATTTTTTCAAAAAAAAAAAAAAAAAGAGAAAAAATATGTAATAAAAAATTCTGCAAGGACAGCGGAAATGAACATAATAAAAACGCTATCTTAATTTTATTGGCAGAAAATATTGATATTTCAAATTATCGTTAATTCTTTTATCAAATATGAAAAAAAAACATGAAAGAATTGGAAGGAGATTAAGAGATAACCGGATTCTAATGATTGAAATCCTGATGTAAATGAACATTATAAAAACAATATAATAATATTGGCAGAGTTATGTCGATATTATAACAATAATATTTTAATGATATTGTCCCAGAAATATTGATATTATAAAACAATATCTTAATTATATTGGCACAGAAATATCGATATTATAAAAACAATATCTTAATTTTATTGTCTCAAAAATATCTTAATTGTAAAAAAAAAAAAAAAAAATCTTAATTATATTGGCACAGAAATATCGATATCATAAAAATAATATCTTAATTATATCTGCACAGGAATACCAATTTAAAAACAATATCTCAATTATATCGGCAGAGAAATGTTGATATGAGTGTGTCCCTTCATTTATATTGGATATTTTTAATATTTTAAAAGATTAAAAATATCGAAGCCCAATATATTGAAGTATAGATTTTTTTTTTCGACTACTATTTCGATATATTCAAAAACTATCGATACATTATATATTGATACTTTTTTCTCGATATTCATATCCCTAATATGTAACAGTGGACCTTTCCAATATAATAGTTCAGAAACTACTATTTATGTGAATTCAGCACTGTTCCCATCACCTTTATGCTGATGACTTCCAAATCCATTTCACAGAATCACTTTATACTCTATATCACAGAATCACAACATATAAACATTCATTTTACAGCCCTTGGGAATTCTTTCCTTCAGATATTTGGCATGTTTCTTCCTTACATTCATCTATAACTCTTCTATTCCAACATGTGAAATGATTATGCTTTTATGTATCGGAAGGTTTGCTTATTTTTCTAACTTATTTTTATTTTTTAGTCATGTGAAATTTTTTCCTATTATAACGTTATTCATTGGGGACAGAAATAAAGATTTTTTCTATTCTGTTTTAATACATAGTATTTTGTAGGCTTTATTTATTTAGAAGTTAATTATTGATCAGTATTAATGTTTTCATGGTTTGTTCCCTATTTTGATCTATCTATCTTCCTTATTACTATGATACTTTGTTTTAAAAAAAAAATATTCTTAATGCATATTTGGCGAAATGGAATATTGATCTAGTTGATCAAAGTTTCCTGATTGATATTGTTGATCTTGTTTCTCTTCCCTCATTAGTATCATTATACTGCAAACAAATTTTACAAGTTCTCATTTTATTATTTTAGAGTTCAACTAATTTTAAAGTATTCTTTCATATGATTGTGGCGGACCCGAAGTGGTGGAAGCAGTCAGCTGAGCGGGTGGTAGTGGTGAGCGGCGACTTGCTCGTCGTCCCCCACTCCTGCCAGACGGCTATAAATACGCGCGCTGGCCTCACAGCAATCACTCCTGACCCAGGAGTCTCACTGGCGGGTTGAAGACTTGGCCGATTAAGACTGCACTGCCTTCAGAAAAGGATGAGAGAGGTAAAAAAGAAAAGGGTGGACTAGGTATGGTAAACAACTTTTTATTAGATTCCGACTAAGAAGGCCGTAAGCCACAGGAGAAGGATGGGCGGAGCGGAATAATAGAGCAGTCCAGCCACTGCGCCACTCCTGGGTCAGGAGTGATTGCTGTGAGGCCAGCGCGCGCATTTATAGCCGGCCGGCAGGACTGGGGGGCGACAAGCAAGTCGCCACTCTGCACTACCACCTGGCTCAGCTGACTGCTCCCACCACTCCTGGTCCGCCACATGATAAAACCCTTCAAGAGATGAACAATTTTAGTTAAATGTTATCTCTTCTGTTACATCTCTGGATTTAAATTAATTATTAACTGTTTTATCATAAATAAAATAATACTTTGTCTGTATACGGCTTAGAATTGAGTAGTATCTGCCAGTCTCTCCGTTATGCTGATTTTGTTACCTTTCCATGAGCAAATGACAACTAATTTTGACAAAATATTTTTCCATTTTGTTATATAGTGGTAAGAATGTTTTAAGCACTATTATCTTCCATCTGTTATCTTAAAAAAAATGGTGAAGGATAAAAATCCTAATTTTATTTGTATTGCTAGATATTCTGTCCACTTTTTCTAGCAATGTTAAACTGTTATCCGCTATCTTCAGAAAAATTAGGATATGTACTAAAATTTTATTGTATCTCATTTATCAAAAATCATATAAATTTCTCTTCTCTTCGGAAATTGATGGAATCTCTGGAGCAACTTATTGCAAATGTGTTTCCCTAAATCCATGAGCTTCTACTCTTAAAAAGTTCCTGGAGGTGTGATCATACCGTTCTCACCCCAACCAACTATGACCAAGCAGATACTATAAACAGAAAGATCTTGGCCCTATTCCAAAGTGAAGAATGGATGTAATTTTCAGTGAATACTGTTTTCAACCAGGATGGACAATGCTGTTCATTACCCAGTCGAGTTCCATGATTCTGTTAAAGCTCCTGGATTACCTGCTAATGAGCTCACGCTCTTGAGTGGAGCTCCTATCATGCTCCTACCCAACTTGAGTGTCCCAAGTTTTGCAACAACACTCGAATATGTGTACATAACTTGCTTGTGTACATAACTTGAGAGATATCGTCACAGGCTGTAGTGCAGCCTTTTTATTTAAAAAAATGTTTTTATACCTTTCTTCACCTTTATCCTGAGCAACAATCTGTTTCAGTTCAGCTGCAGTTCCTGGTTGAAATATGCTTTGCCATAACCATCTACTAGTTCTTAGGTCAGATGCTGTCCATTACTTGTTAAGAACTCAAAGGGTCTCATGACATGGTCATTGGAGTATGTGCCCTGGTCTAGGGTCTAATAGTTTGTTTCTCAATGCTTCAGAAATTCTATGTAGTATTTATGTTCTAATAAGGGATTTATTCTAAAGAGTGATATGGCATTTTTTAATAGGATTAAGTAATTTTCCAGGAAGTGATAACATTTTGTTCTCCTCGCATCTCGGCAGTTTTCATAGAAATCCCCTCCTCTCTGCTCGTCATGTTTTTTTTTTGTTTTTTTTTTAAATAGGCCATTTATTAAAAGTTCGCTATGCCACAGTAAACTGACAGCTCTGTTGCAAGTTGGCTTCCTTTTTAAATGGTGAAATTTATTTATATAAATAAGTGAATGTTATTTATGGTACAACTTTACAATACGGGCGCGTTCATTTTGGCTGGCTATTTGCTACGTTTAAAATATATCTAAATGTTTTTTTATTTCTGACTAGAAGGTCCATCCATTTAAAGTGATCCAATTGATGTTGCATGACAATTTTCTCATAAAATGACTGTTTGTTAGTGGTTTCCTACATTATTGCAGTGTCTAAAAATAACAATTTTATTTTTTTCCTAGCTCCAATGGCAGCTATTTTTTTATTACAAAACATGCTGTGTCTTGCATTTGTAGGGTTTTTCTTTAACTTATATTACTCAGAACTGGTTTAATCTAGGCTGATGAAACAAAAATCATTTCATTAAAAAAAGAACAGCCTATCTATCATTTTCATTACATATTTAATAAAATTTTGATCTAAAATAGTCAAAATCCACCTCAAAATGTGACATCTACATTGATAAATTTTCAATTTTTGAAGTTTCAAAATACTCCCAACATCGTTTAAATGGTGACTCTGGTAAAACCACCCTTAAGAACCTTTTACTTATGTTTTTTTTTAAAGCATAAAATTGCTATTTAATAATTAATACATTATTTATTAATATTTACAACAAAAAATCTATATTATTCTTCAGAGAAATGCTTTATTTTCAAGCTATGCTGCTCATATACATTAGGCTGCTATATACACAGCATACATATCTATATATTGGGAGACATAATATAAATAATTATAAAAAAATGAAGATTGGTCATCTTCTTGTGGTGTTTCTTGGTTAATGCTAAGGATGATTATCTCTCGTGATTATCATTCATGTACGAAAGATGGGTAACCAGCTAGGTAGTTATCATATGATGATGTGTTAAAAAAATATCATTTTTATTTGTTATGACATTAATAGAAATTATTTTTATATAAATGGGCCATTCTTTGAAAAAAGGGAAATCACTGTCTCATGAAGAAAGTGGGCTTTTTTGATGCATCTGGCAGAAATGTTTTCATTTATTTTGATAAAGCATGGTTTTAGATTGTTTTATCAGAGGTTAGCTTTCATGTTAATAATAATTTTACATATGTAAACATGTTTTCAACATTGAAATCCTCACTCTCTCACATGTCTCATTGCTTGAATTTTCTAGATTGATTTTGTTCAGCAGTCAGAAAACCTAATCTATCGCTATCAGAATAAATTATGTTTGCAAAGGAGCTCAGTATTTTCAGAAAAGAAAAACAAATTTGTTATAGAATAGTCATATTGACAATTAGTTAAATTAATTGCTTGTCCCTTGGCCACATGCCTCAATCCCTCACATTTTTCAAAAATGGGCGCCAAGTAAACTCACCACCTTCTAAAGCTGAGGAAAACATTTGGCAAGCCTTACCAGATCACCAATATTGAAAGAAACCTCCATTAACATGCTGTGATTGTGAGACGTTAAGTTAAAAATATGTGCTTTGTGTTTGGTGATCCTCACTCTCTCACCTGCTCATTGAATAGAGAAAGTAACTTAAATATCTGATGAATTTCTATTATAGTTTTTCAGATTTTATGTGATTTGTTGTGGCATAAATATGGAGGCTATAATGTTCATCCCTAATCAGTAAACAATGAATAAGCCCAAAAATCTCACTCGCTCACTTTTTATTTTTTATAAAAATTGTATTTCATTCAATATGTCTCTCATTCAGTTGCTTTATTAATAACCTAAAATCAATTTATCTCATACGCTTTGTAACAATTTAATAATAATGCAATAATATTTTTTTAATAATAATAGTGTAATATTTTAACTTTGGCGTAGGGATGTGGTGGCCCCATCGCCCGGTCGTAGTACCGCAATCAACCACTGGTCCTCCAGGTTGGGGGTACACTTACACTTACACTTACACCATCACTCACACAGTACACAAATACAGCACACTGTACACAAGGTCATGCACAGTACATACCCTAGGGTCACCTTTCCTAGGTAGCCGCCCCGGAGGGGGTGTCTGTCTGTAGACACAAAGGTGGCAGCCCCACCAGCAGACTAGGGTACGTAGATTGGGTTGATAGCCCCGCTACCCGAAAATAAATATATTCAGAAACCCAAAACAGCCTCGGAATGAAATAGTCTAAAACGGAAACGACCCGGCAACCTCAGCCTTAACTTCAACTTAGGATATTGGAATGTCCTAACTCTCTACAGACCCTGAGCACTAAAACTGCTCATAGAACAAACCGGAAAATATCATCTGGATATTACTGCCATCCAGGAAATCCGATGGACTGGCCAGGGAATCATGGAGAAGAAGCGTGCGCCACACCATTTACTACAGCTGTAGTGAGAGGTCGTATGAATATGGTACAGGATTTGTGATAAAAGGGAGATATCGACAAGTAATTGGGTTCAGAGCTGTAAGTCCAAGAATCTGTGTAGTAAGGATCCAAGGAACATTTTATAACTATTCCATTTTAAGTGTGCATGCCCCCACAGAAGTTTCGGAAGATGGAGAAAAAGAAGCCTTTATGAGCTCCTGGAGAGAACTGTGGATGCCTGCCCACAATATGATCTGAAAATTATTGCAGGTGATTTTAATGCAAAAGTGGGGAAGGAATCAATATTTCTCCCAATTATCGGTCGCCATAGTCTGCATGAGTCAAGCAATGACAATGGAGTAAGACTTATAAATTTTGCTGCCTCTCGAGATCTTACTATTGGCAGTACTCTCGTCCCTCATAAGAAAATCCACAAAGGAACTTGGAAAACACCTGACGGGTCAACACTGAACCAGATCGATCATATCCTAATCGACCGGAGGCACATGTCCAATCTCCTCAACTTGAGAGTTTTCAGAGGAGGGAGTTTTTCAGCGAGAAAAATGGGACTTAAAGTAAACGCAGCAAAGACCAAATACATGGCCTCAGAGGAAATCCCCAGGCCTGGCAAAGAAATCACTATCGGGGAATATACTATTGGAAAAGTCTTCGAGTTTATCTATCTCGGGTCCCTCATAACCCAAGATAATGTTGTGGATTCAGAAATTAAATGAAGAGTGCTAAGCGCCAACCGCTGTTATTATGGCCTCAGTCCATATTTTAGGAGCCGTGCATTGACTAAGGACACAAAAGTTCTATTATATAAAACAATTATCCGGCCAATCCTCCTTTATGCCTCAGAAACGTGGACTATCTCCAAAACTGGTGAGCAGAATTTGATGGTCTTTGAGAGAAAGATTCTGCGTAAAATCTTTGGAGCTGTGAAGATTGACCAGATATGGAGACGTCGAACAAACCAGGAGCTCAAAGGTTTATTTAAGGAACCAGACGTGCAGTGTTTGAGGCTCAGTAGATTGAGATGGGCCGGACATGTTGCTCGGATGGCTGAGAATGATCTGCCAAAGAAAATAATGACGGAGGTGATACATGGAACAAGGCGAAGAGGAAGACCTCGTCTTCGATGAAGTGGCTGGAGATGCTAGGTCCATGTTCGGTGTGAGGAGCTGGATGGCAGCAGCACAGGATCGAAACAATTGGTGGAGGCTGGTGCAGGAGGCCAAGACTCGACATCGAGTTGTATTTGAAATTTTAATGTTTTGATTTGTCTTCTGTTCTAGAAACAATTAAGATATTTTTTTAAGAGTATCTGAGATGCAATTACAATCAATACATTTTTTTTTTTAAATTATAGTTATATCTGAAGTAATAAGAAAATTATTAGAAAATTTCCCTATTTTCGAATAATGACCCAAATATATTTTACAGGTTGAGAAAAGAGTTTCTAAATCTTTGGGTTTGAAAGTAAAAATGGATCATGCTGGAACAAATGTAAGATTAAATATTTCTGCTAAATCAATTTCACTTCAAACAGTTGAAGGTAACCATCAAGTCACAAATCATGGAATGCCAAAAATCTCTTTTGCATCTGGCGGTGATTCTGTAAGTAATATTTATATTATGAACTATCTTTGTTTTAGCAGAATTCACATTTAATTATAATCCTTTCCAAAAAAACTAAAAAACTAAATAACATAGATGATAAAAGATTAAAAAATATTTGAAATTGCTAATAATAACTATTTTGGATATAGAATAAGTTCTTCCAATTTATAGAAAGTAATACATGATTTTTTAAATAATTAATCTTTATCATGTTGAATATATTTTTTTACTGATTAAGATGATGTTTTGTTATAAAATTGCTTTAATATGAGGGAAATCTTCTATTATTGATATTATCTAATTAGTTTTCTAAGTTATTTTAATTTTAGTTTCAATTTCATTTCTAAGTGGTTGTTTTCTTTATAAAATCACCATATTTACTCAGACTGTGCATTTAAATGTGACCAGACATCTCAGAAAACTAAAAGTACCTTTTAATTTTCAATAATTTTATATCTTTATTAAGCATCGAATGATCCTAATCTACTTCTTGTTCATCATTAGACTAACTCTTAAGCTAACTATTGTTATTTATTTTTTAAATGTTTTCGATCATATTTCAGTTGTGTTTAGTCTATTTATGATGCTCTACTTATTTTTCATTAATATTTTTATTCCAGGAAACTCCAGATTTTGTTGCTTATGTTGCCAAAGACGATCATGATTTCAGGGCTTGTTATGTTCTGGAATGTAGTCGTGGAATGGCACAAGATGTTATAACCACTATTGGTCAAGCATTCAACCTGAGATTTAAAGATTATTTTACCAATAGTCCTGATTTGATGTGGTTTGTATAAACATCTATCTCAATTGTGATTTTACAAATCTATAGTTTGTTAAACATTGTTAATGTTTAGATATTTTACTTGACCATTTGATATAAATTCTTTAGAAATGTTGATGAAAATATATTCATTTAGTTTATACTAGGGTTGGAACATCGAAAGGAAATATTGGTATTCGATATTTTGCGATATCGCAAAACCAAATATCGATAACCACCGGTAATTGCTAAAAAAATATCGATATATCGAAAGGAAATGGATGAAAAAGCAAAGAAAGTGCATCAAATGAGTATAATGTTAAACTGTGAAGAAGGTTATGAAATAATATAATTATTATTATTTATAAAACAGTATTTTTATTAGCCATGAATCATTATAAAAAAAAGATAGAAAATAATTATACTTAAAAGAAAAAAAAAATGTTATAAGATATTTTTATTTTGAAGACTTTTAGCCATATTTCATATATTATAGTCTTCTAGAAGTTTTTCAATAATAAAACCTTCCAACTTCTAAAAAACTTATTTATTTTATAACGCTTTCGACTACATTATGCATTATCAAAACATTCATCTAGAAGCATGTAATTTATTTGATATACATCTCAGTACTATCATCAATCATATAATCATCAATTAGGATAGGATTAATTAACATTATTTGTTTATAAATCTTATCTACTAATTATTGTTTGATAATTAAATATTTTTTATTCTTATATTTACTGGTAAAACTCCAGAATCGTGACACCAACATGGCAGACATCTAGATTTTTAGGGCCTGACTGATCTTAAAAATCTAGACCTCCACCATGTTGGGGTTACGATTCTGGAGTTTTGCCGAATAAAGGAAATTGTTAAAATAAAATACACTAGAATCTTGATAATTAGTATGGTCCAGGGTTCATAAGGTAAATATGAATTATCGAGATTTCCTATAATTGGTGGTAAAAAATAGGAAATAACAAAATTGTATTAATGTGAATGGAAATGCAAACGATAGTTGATAGTTAGATCAACAAAATCTTAAAGAGTATCACATTTGAAAAAAAGTTGGTTATTTTCTTATGGTGCAATCCTTGAAGATGGGTCTTGTCAATGGCTTCGTTAAGCATGTTCGGAGCAGAAAATACGTTTACACAAACATCCGATTTTACTAAAAAATGGCACATGTTGTAGATGAATTATTTCCCCATTTTAGGACTAATCGTCGGCACAATTTCTTCATCTCCTTTTTATAAATTGTTATGATCTGTTCACAGACCAAATCTATTAAATCTACTTTTAGAAATATTTTAAATTTAAGTTTCAAAGGACCTTGGTTCAGTCATTACTCTTTTTATTTATTATTAATAAAAAAAGTTATAACTGAATCCAAGGTTCTTTGAAACTTAAATTTAAAATATTTCTGAATGTGGAGTTAATGAATTTGATCTGTGAATGTCTCATTTATTTCTATTAATTCTTGTGAAGTTAATTTAATAAATTTGAGGATAGTTTGTTATGTTTTCAAAAGTGTTAATTAAAAATTTTTGTTCTGACTTGCATAGTTTTTAGGGCTACTTCAGATTTCATCGTTATGGCATGTAATGAATAGTTTCTCTAGAGTGCTAAATTAAAATTTGTCATCAGATTTTAATTTTGCATGTGGCTAAATTATGGAGCATTCTGATAAGTCTATTGAATTATATGTAATTAAAATAGTATTATTATAGGATGGAAATATTTTTTAAAATATAATAATGGGTTTATAAAAGTGTAATATTTACTGTGATGGTCTAAATTGAGGGATTACTAACGGTGTCGTCTAAAAGTTGAAACACACTGGTTGCAAAATTAAAGATTATTCAGGGAACAAGATGTAGTTCATCAGTTATATTTATCTTAACAAACTAGAAATATTCAAATGAAAATGACTGTACAAATATCTAATAATCAAATGTTGACCTAATAACAGAAATAGAGTAAAGCAAAATTAATGAATTTACGATAATGTATCGTTTATAATAACTATTATTGTGAATAATTTGAGAACAAAATTAGCATAAAAGTATTTAATGAAAAATACATTACTAACCATATAAATAATTCTAAGATAATATGAATATTGACGATAATATATCGCTTTTAATTGTTAATTGTTGGCAATGGTAAAATGAAGAAAAATGTAGTAATATGTAAAACTAAGCTCTTATTAAATGAAAAGGGAATACCTTCTGGAGGTGAATGTATGAATGTATGCCCCTGAGGCCGAAATGGAGCCTTGCACTCCTATGCATTGTGTTCGGTTTTATTTTCATTTTGACCCGAATAATCACAGAACAGTGATCTCGGTTGAGACAAGGCAGGGAGACGAGACTAGAAACATTCGGAATATTTTTGGTGAGAGCCAAATCTATAATACTGGGTTTTTATCGGCTTTGGGTTGGGATATTCGTTGGCTCTATGGGGCAATGTAATTCTATTAGGAAAAATATTGTATATATCGGTAGTGAATAAAGTTTGAAGGGATTATGTGGTAAATATAGTTTGATTACAAACTTAGGATAAAAATAGAGCTGTGATTGATATTGAGAGTCTTTTAAATATTTAACAATTTGGATAAATGGAATAAGAGGGCATTGTTTGTTACCTGAATTTTAATCAGAGTATTGTATTATCGTTCTCTTGCCCTGTACATATTTACTTTTAGTTAGTAATTCTGTAGTGTTTACTAAGTACTCTAGACAACTTGAATAACATATAGTAGTACTTATATTATACAATAATAAAATGTTTTTTTTTTAAAGAGGTTATAGAACTTTTGGCAAAGATATCATTGGGTTGAGGTTTTTTTACTGTTATATTTTTTCCAACTAATCTCACAATATTTAATATTTTTTAATTTAGCCAGCTGATATTTATTTTATAATATTACAACAGCTAGCAGAACCTGTATTTCTATGTCGCCTGACTTTTTTTATCATTTGGTAGAATATTTTATATATTTCGAGCCCCTGATTTTTAAGGTTGTTTGAAACGTCTTCTGTTGCTTATTCAGGAGGCATGCCTTTGAGCAACTTAATGTATATTATTTATAAAAATATATATTTTATTTTGCTTCTAGTGGAAATATTTCCTCAAAAACTGCTATCACCTCCCGTGATGTAGATCGAGAATATTATAATGATCTTCCTGGTAAAGTGCCACCTGATGTAGGTGCTGTTTTAGGGAATATTTCTTCTGCTACTCAATCCTTGCCTAAAATGTCAAATAATAAACCAGCTTCACATAGAGGTAAGTGAACCTTCGATGTTTTGTTTAATTTTTTTAATTGTATTTTGTCTCTTATACTTATAAAAAACTATTGATATATTTCGAACCATTTTATTATTTTTTTTTTTATACAGATAGACTTTAGTATATATAAAATACTATAAGTATTTTATTTAGTCATTATTTGATTGTTAATCTTTCATTTTAACTCAATCAACAAATATTCCTCTTAGGTATGTGCTATTTTCAAGAAACTACATGGTTCTAAAGTCTAATAGAATTAAAAGATTACTTCCTCTGTGATTTTTAACTGTCTGAATTATCTGGTAATTCATTATTTATTTATTTTTAAAGGAATGATAACACCTTGTTTTTGAATGATTTTCAATGTATTCTTATCTTCTAAATACATACTGTTTTTATTTCTGTATCGATGAAGCTGGAAATATTCAATCAGTGAAAGAAATTTGTTATCCAGTGTTTATTGCATATATCTGCTACAATGCTCCATGAAAATTTGGTTTCAACAGGTTGCTATTTGCTAAGATATTTAAAAAAAATCTCTTAAAGTGGACCTTCATTATGAAACGGTTCTGGAAAAATGAATCCACCCATGCTATGTTAGAATTATCTACACTGAAGTGAATACAGAAATACTTGAGTCATTTGAGGATATAAACTAGTTTACTTATTTTTAGATTAATCAGGAATTTGGACCAGATTTAAACCCATGTTATATCCGAACAAGTAGCAAAACAAAGGTAGATTGTATTATTAAATTGCACCTTTATGCAGATGTTAGTAAGTTAACTTAATTTGAATAAGAATGGTATACGAACTTAATTTGAATAAGATCGATAAGAATCGTATACAAACTTAATTTGAATAAGATTGATAAGAATTGTATACAAACTTAATTTGAATAAGATCGATAAGAATTGTATACAAGGAAGGAGAGACTAAACTTCCTTTTTACGTGATATTAGAATAAAAGTTTCTGTATTGTGTACCCACAGTAGATAGGAAAACTAAAAAGAGTTAGTCTGTGGGCCAGAGCTCATACTCTGCACCCCCCTCCCTCCCACATCGCTATATAAAATAGTCAGAGAATTATGAGACATAGAATAATTAAAAAATATAATTGGCTTGGAAATTAAAACACAACAGTAAAGTCAATTTTTTCAAGTCGTTCACACGAAAGTTGAAATTTCAAGACCGGTGCCAATTAAACGGCCAACAATAATGAAAAAGTCTTTAAATAAAACATGTGCCGCACTTATTCTTCTTTAAAAACCAATATTCACTTTTTACAATTTTTGAAATGGTTCCTAAGAAAAAGAACTTGATTAGCGGTGAAGCAGTAGGGATATAAACGCTGTCAGTCTTCTTTCTCATCAATGAGCATTTATAAATGCAATAGTTATTAGCTTGATCGACATCATTTAGGTTAACCCATTAAAGCCTGACATATGATCTCATCATCCAATATTCAAATTAAAGAACATCCTATAAGTCGTATAATTAAATTTTCATTTAAAATTTTTCAAAAAAATTATATTTTTTGATGCATTTTATAAGAGTATAAATCTTCATATGCTATGCATTGAGGTCAAGGTAGTGAAAAAACAATAATATAAAAATTAACCAATAATAAAAAGAAGTAATAAACCATGGGGGAAAAAAAGCCTAGCGTAAGAAAATTGGTCTGTTCAAGAAAAAAACAGCAATAATTTCAATTGAATGATTGGAATTTGGTTTTACTACTGGATTAATAAATTTGAAAATTAATGCATCATGAAAAAATAATCTTCAGTTACTTTTTGTCAGGACAGACTTTGACTGACATTTGTAAAATGTAAACATTTGACATCCACATGATGGTATAGAAGGATCAATCTAATTTAACAATCCCTATTTAAAATGTAAACAATTTCTAACAATATTTAAATCTCTTTCACATCGAAATTGGGAGAATGACTGAGGAATTGTGATAATTAATAGTAAAGGTTTCAATAATGTCTTAGGATGTAAACAAAAGCAAAGGTGATCTTAGAACATTCACTACAAAAATAAACAAAAAATTTTTTTTGTATCAATTTTCATGCCGTAGATTTTAATGGGTTAATTACATTAACGAGCTTATATTGGTGCAATATTTTAACCCTTTAGCTGCGGAATACTCGTGCGGTGGGAGAATACAGTGGTGCGGGATAGTCTAGCGCCTGCTGTGCCCCGTGGTGCGGGACACTTTTTGCGTTTAGCATTTATCATTATATATAGCATTTATCTTTATCATCGTCCTCAGAAGATAATTGCCTTGAAACCACACTAGTTACAGGCCTTTCTCCAACAGAGACATTTTGGGATCTATCTTCATATTCCTCGTCATAATCTGAAGAAGACTTCCCTTCACTTTCACTCGCACCCGCCAAAAGCTCTAATAATTCTTCTTCAGAATAAATTTTTGTTGATATCTTTATGCACATAACTATTCACTACCAAAGCAGAAAATATACTGAAGAGAATAGGGAAAACGTCAGGTAAAGAGAAACCGTATATGGTCATAAAAAAAGGAACGGAGCAGGTACGAGGGTTGGCCGAGTAGAAGGAAACTATAAATGACAAAAATGAATTCCCACGCCCTCTGTCGTCTTTGAAGGACATTGCTACTTCTTTAAATAGTCTACAGATGGCGATAGTCGAAGAACTAATATAGAAGCTAGTAGCTGTCAGGCGCAAAACAAGTCGAACTACTATAGAAGCTCATAGCACATGGGGCACTGCAACCGCCGGACTACTATAGAAGCTCATAGCAGCGAAAGGGTTAAATGCTAGTAATAATATAATTATTTATTTTTTTTACATTCTTCATTCTGTTCTGAGGCCCTTTCGTAAACAAATATTCAATTATCCAAATATCCAACAAAGTAATAAATCTTAATCCAGGCTCATACTTCCACCACATCCTATTTAAACATCAGTATAACCCTGGAGCCAGGGCCAAAATTGGGTATTCATTTTAGGAGAAGATTTGAATGTGAATTACAAAGTGTAGAACATTTTTAGTCAAAGAAGTCTTGTCTGCCACTACCTTCAAAAATGGCGGCGTTTTATTATAGAAAAAATGTAAAATTTTCACTAATTTTTCATTTTGTGCTCAATATCATGAACACTAACAACCACATGAAAAATATTATAATTACATTTTTTTAAATGACATTAAATTTTTCTAAAATTTGATCCCTAATAGAACTCTTTATGTTAACTAGTTCTCGGGATAATGTTTTTCAAAAAAACACGCACTGGGGGTCTAAGAGTTGTTTTCACCACTGTGCTGTCTCTTCATGGTGCTTCAGTAAGTTATTCATCAGCCTCTTTTTTAACTTCCACCGTTGTTTGGATTTTTCACGTATGCCATAATTTACCAGTTATGGTATTTGGTATTGGAGATCATTATGGGAACCCATCCCACTCCAACAACATTCTTGTATTGTTTATATCATATTTTGTTCCCCAACTGCTAATCTTCCTATATTAGTGAAATAAAGAATAACTCCAAAACCTGTACTTCCCAATACAATTTCATTATCACTTCCCATAACGCTAATGTTGAACATACCTACATTCTAGCTATAGTTTCCATTTATGAGCAAAAGCTCCTTTATGAATCCATCCTCATCCATCTAGAAATAATCCTACTATATCATTTGCTATTCCAATATCCATAACACTTTTACAACGGTGTACTGCTGGAGCAGTATGCACCGAGGTGGGCCCTTTGGATTGTGTACTGTTGGATCAGTAAGGTAGGGGCTCCAATTATAGCCTACGTTCCTAATATCGCATAGTATGGTTGCTCCGTGGTTAAGGATAAACCTCACAGACCTCTAATAAGACTTTTTTTCAATAGATGGCAACAAAATTCATACAAAATTTATTAGTTTGAACTGAATGAAATGAAATGAAACAACTGAATGAAACTAAATTTCTTTTTATGATTCAATAATTTCTTATAATAGAATATCCAATTTTGATGACAAAATCTAATTGATTACTTGGATTTTTAATTTTTATTTCACAATTCTAACTTTTTTTTTAATGAAGAGTCTTGTAGCATCTGTATTTTACTTCACCAACTTTGTTTTATTATTTTACGAAGTTTCGGCTGTACATGCCATCCTCAGGTACATTATATGTTGGAGCTCTATTGTGTTCTATTTTATGGATTTATTCATATCTTTTATGTAAGTTTGGAATTTTATTGATACAATATTGTGTTTGAATAGAAAAAAAAATATTATTTTTGTCAAATGTCAACATTCACAATAGCTACGTGAAAAGTTCGAATACAAAAGAGTTGGGAAAAATTAAAATCCTTGATATAGTTGAAAAATCGGGTGAAAAATAAATGTAGGAAAATTTTAGATTCTGCCCCTTTCAATAAATCTTTGTAGCAACAGCCCTAATGCCGATGTATTACAGCCAAAAATATTTCTCCCGACCAGTACCTGCCCCTACCTTTTCAGTTAAGCACTCCTCACCCTCCAATCCTTTAGTGAGAAAATTTTATTTTACTAATTAGACGGCATTAACTGTTTTTTCTTTAAATTTTTTTTCCAAAATAATCTATGCATCTATCCCTACAGCTGTATACGATGTTGTTTTTTTTTAATTCAAATTCTAAAGCCTTCTTTTTATATTTAAATATTATTACTACCCTTATTTGACATACTACAATCTTCAAACATAGTTATTTGCAATTGGAGCAAGTCGCAATTTACAGAACGAAAATCGAACATTCCGCTTCAAATAAAATTTAGTTATAAATTTTCCTAATTTTGAAATGTGATGTGGTGGGCATAAAATGATCTAAACTGGTGAGGTTTAGTCTTAACGTTGCTAGCCAGTGACTAATACCAGAACAATGGATCATTTTTCTTCAATAGTTATATGTGGAAGCTAGATGGAGCGGTGTTTTCTTCATTTTGTGATTTTTTTCTGATTTTTGAGAATAGTGAATTAGTAAGACATGTTTCATTATTTTTAGTGTAATTTTTGGTATTTATAGTAGCTAAAGTAGGAAACATATAGGTATACTAAGTTTCTGGTTTTGTGATCTGATTCCAAAGCTAGAGGCCTCCATCTTTGATATTTAAATTGTACCCAATATCGCCCATTTGAGTGTTCTTAATATTGCCCAGGGCGATATTATGAACAATTTCTAAATGTTTTTTTTCTTTTTTAGATGTCATAGATATACATGAGATAAGGCTATAATAAAAGAGGCAGTAATAGCTGTAAAAAATAAAGAGATAGGGTTCTTAAAGAATATAAAGCTTTTCATTTAAGATTATAAGATCTACAATAGTTCATCTTCGTTCCTTTTGATGCAGTCTTCTGTAAAAAGAACCTAAGATACTTCAAAAATTGCTTGAAGTGCCATTAGGACAAAGCCATGTTTTATCTTTTTATAATTAGTTGAATGTCGTTTACAAATGGACTGAAAAAAAAAGCTATTATGGACTTGCAGCAAAATACGTGAAAAGAATTGCATTTAAACTTACCATTAAAAATAACGTTCGCCACCCAATTTCAGAAAAATAAAAAGTGCAGGTTAGAAGCGGCTTCATCGTTTTTTCAAAAAGAGACATCTGTCTCTAAGGAAATCTTAACTGCTTTCTTTAGCCCAAATTAATATGTAAATAAGTTTTTTGAATACTTAATTAATCATTGTAACATAAGTTTTACTTAATTTAGTCCCATTTTAGGCATAGGCGATATTAGGAACATGTGGTGGGTGATCACAGTATTTTCGAATCGCAAATATTTGGTAGTAGCAATAACAATTTTCGTTATATGTTAGCATAATTTTTTTGTGTTCCAATTAAATTTATTTTTAAATAACATTCTAATTAACAGATTAAAACTATTTTTGGACATTGAGCACATAGATTAGCTCTCTAATAAAAAAAAAAAAATGGCTTAATTGGGCGGCATTTGGGCCCTCTACCTTATGCACGGATGTGGGCCCTTTGGATTGTATACTATTGCAGCAAGCAGTATGCCCGGAGGTGCACCCCATGGATGGTGTACTGCTGGAGTACACATGAAGGTTGGTCCTGTTGATGGTATACTGCTGGAGCAGTAGAGCTGTCTCACCCTCTCTAACAATTTAAAATAGTATACTTTTGAAGCAGTTCGACCTTGGAACCATCTAGTGGTGTTTTAGAGAGTTTATAGTACTTTTTCTATCAGCTAGATAGTTTATATACCTGGAGTGGACTCAGATACCTATTCTGCTATCATAATCTAAAAGGTCCTAAACTTCAAATCATTTTTAAAAATATATTTTGGTATTTTACTCAAATAACTCCAAAACTAAAGACCTAAACCTTTTTATGACATTAAAATGCCCTTAAACCAATGATTAGGATCTAAATTTTCCTCTTTTGTTCTTGTTTTAATGATTCCTTTGCATTCTACATGTATAATTATACCATAATTAACATTTATACTTATACTCTCTTTATTATTATCATTGCCATTTACTGGTTTTATCATATTTTCGTGGTTATATAAACTGTATTTTATTTAACATAAGTATTCCCTCAATTTCTTGTACTCATTGCTTCATATTTTAATTTTCTATTTATGTCTATAGACTCCTTGTTCATTTTTATCACTTCTCATTTATAGTCTTGATGAAGACCTACAAAGTTGATCAAAACGCTAGGACACAAAAATAATACACAGAATGGATTTCATTTGGCCCTCCTCTAGCTTCCCCAACTGCCCTCTCTTCCTTTCCCAACTGCCCCCTGTTCATGGAGGTCAATAACCTCATAATATTGAGATAATTTTTTATTCATTTATGTTTTTATTATTATTTTTTTTTTTTTTAATGTCAGCATAGGTGCACCAATCGCAAGCCTATTTAGTTAAACTTGCAGTATGTCCTCATGGTTGCTTTATAGTCAGGCCAAATTTTATTGTTCTGATCTTCACTGCTATAAACGATGAATATTATCCTATTGAATGAAAGTAATTTTGTAATTATTCTTGACAATACAAAGCTGAAATGTAGGATGTTATTCCTTTTACTTGTATGCTACAAATATAGCAGAGCCATGAAAATATTATTTTAATTGTTATTTTTGGATTCGATTCCTAATTTAATCAGCTCTTTGTAGCAATTACGCTAAATAAAACTCACTATTTTCACTTTGGTTAGAAAAAGTTGATAACCTATAGAAGTCCATAACTTTATGATACTAAAGACTAATTTAGTAAGTTATATCTGCCTGATGCCACTTGATCATTGACTCTATATCATTATTTTGGATTCTGGGTACCACCAAAGCTATATTACACCTATTGAAACCATGTAGACTTTTTGATTATTTATATTATTTTTCCAATCAAAATAAATAATGCTGTTTATATTCTTTAAAGAGAATTTCCATTAATATCCGTCTAAGTTTAAAATCTGCTATTCTCATGGATAGTAGATAAGAGTTGGCTTATTGATTGAATAATTGCAATGCCATCTATATTATTTCATTTTTTATGATGCCTGTTTTGATTTATCCTTGAGTAGGGATCCTGCATTAATAGAATACCCAAGTTTTTCATGTAGACACAATTTAGCATGCTTTTTAGTATCTTTGTTATTAGAATTATCATGGTATAAGTAATAATGTAATTTTTATGGTTTAATATTAAATGATTAAATTTTGTTCTTGGCCACTTACTTACACTTTAACCACTTAGGCATATGAGAGTAAAGAGAAAAGCTTGGGGCATGTCTAGTGGCCAGGTTTAAATGAGAATATTTAGATCACTCAGCATGGTAAAGACTGCAACACCTTTGCCAAAAATAAACCACATGGATCTTCTTACTAAGTTGTCTCAAGAGTCTTTTCCTTGGAGCAGAGAATATTTAGACTTCACTGAACCTTTTTTAAGAATAATGTTCTTGCTAGGGTTAATACCTTTTTCCTGGTAGTACAATATAATAGCATTGACTCTTTTTTTCTAATTCCAATTTGATAATATCATTCTAAATGGTGTTAGATAATAGCAGTGGCAACCACACACACACGCACATGACTATAAATGTTAGTTAAAATAACTATGGCTTAAGGAAAAATAAAAGGAAAAGTAAACTATCGGCTACAAATACTGGAAATTGGAGAGGAGGTTCCTACTTGGAACTAAATATACATATACACAGTGGAATTTACTGATAAGTTTGTAAATTACATTCCTAACTTATAATATTTTAAGTCTACAAATAAGCACATAGGTAATTAAGGTTTTTAAAATACTTGTATATACTCCTGATATGAGTATGCATACCCACATTTCATATATTTTTATGTTGAGCATCCCTAAATCCTTTTTTGTTAACTAATAATTTATGCAGAATCTTTATTTTAGTACCTACAAAATTGGTTTATAATAGTTTATAATTATGTATGATGGATTAAATAATGTATGAATTTTGTAAAATTTAGTTTGTTTTTACATAAAAGCATACTTATTTTTTTAGCTCAATAAATTAGATTATTCAACCCTTTCTTATCTGATTGTGTGGAGACTTATTTTTCCTCTTACAATCTTAATTATTTTGTATTTTTTTTGTTTTAGAAAGATTACCATCAACAAATCTAATCGATTTAACTAGTGACCTTCCCCCACCAACCATTCATAATCACAATTATGTAAATGATATTATTTTCAATCCAAGGCCAGCTCCAAGAGATGTTTTTGATATGCGTAAGTTTTTTTTACATTTTTTTCCATCGAAAATAAATATTTAAAAAAAAAATTTAATAAAGTTATGTTTTAGAACCATTTGAGGAAAGTCTGCCATCTGATATTGCTCAGCTTTTAAATGAGGAATGGTTTCATGGAATTATTGATAGAGCCCAAGCTGAATCATTGTTAAAGGAGGTATGGACTGGTTTCATTTATATTCATTAAATTTCATGTTAGTAGAGGTGAGCCAGTGTCTTTAATAACTGCTATTTAAGTTTTGTTGATAGAACAAGCAAAAATTTCCATTTGATGTTTTATCAATATATAAAAAAGCTTTATATACATTTTGTCTTAGGATGGTGACTTTCTTGTGAGAGAATCTGGAAGTACACCTGGTCAGTATATATTAACTGGATTACAAGGAACAACTAAAAAACATCTACTTCTCATTGATCCAGAAGGAATGGTAAAATTTTATCTTGTTATTCATCATGTAATGGAAATAATTTTAACTAAATGTTCTGCATTATTTCCTGCATTATTGTCTTTTATATTTGTTTATTGGCTCTAAGACTTGCTGAAGGACTAACAGGACTATTAATTTCTCTACAGCAATTTATTGTCGATAATAGTTGTTACCAATGATTTTAAAATGAATTATTGTAATATCCAAATAAACTGTTACAATTGGTAATGAGAACCTGACCAGCTGATTGGTAGTTTTCTATTTTTCTAAACGTAGTTAGAAATTTGACATCTCCATTTCTATTTATACTACCCTGGCTGAATAGTATGAACAATAGCCTCTATGCTGAGAATGATTATTCTTTAATAATAATAAAAATAAACATATTAACTGAATATATATATATATATATATATATATATATATATATATATATATATATATATATATATATATATATATTATAATTAATACATAATATACAATGATTTACACAATAAATTCATTTTATCAAAGATTGAGAATTAAGGAGGCAATACAATAATTGATGCTGATGAAAGATAGAGAGATTCACAGCTAGAGTTGGACTAGGAATTAGGATTCCTATAGGAATCATAGGAATGGACTATACTGAATATTATAAAGGTGGCTAACGGAGAGAAAGACTTAAAATCTTGTTCAAAAGCTTTCATCACTTATCTCTGTATCATCTACTTATCCAAGGCAGTAATGATGGGATGCTTGCTTGCCTACCTTTTATTGAATGTTTTATAGAATCTTATACAGATCTACCTCATGTGATCCCATGAATTATGGATAAAGCCAGTTAAATTATTAATGTTAGTAAAAAGAAGAGTTGAAGGAGATGATTGGGGTTTGTTGAAGAAAGTAATTCTCAGTAAGTATAAAGGTATCTGTCCAGTTGAGAGTGAGTTATGCAATAAATCTTGAGAGTAACTCTCAGGCTTTTGTCCATTTGAGAGGTGAATTTTGCTATCTCAACTTTCAAGAGTCTTTGATGAGTTCCTCGACACTATTTTATTTGCATGAACTCTCATTAGCATGTCCATACACAAAATGTGGAGATTCAAGAGTTCAGTTGATCCCCAAGAGCCATCACAATAAAAAAAAAACTAGTGGTATAATTAATTTTGAGCGTTTTATTAAAAATAAGAAAAAAAACATTAAAATAAGTGTTTGGATTTAGCCATGGATCGCCAGAGGAAATAATTTTGGTGCCAGCCATGCACTTATCAAAGAACGACAGATTATAATTTTTAAGAATTATTGATAAATTTCGGTGAGTTGGAATAAAGTCAGGTGGTGCAATATTTCTCGGCTCCCTGTGGAAGACTGGGTGGGGTTTTGCAGGAACTTGAAAGAAGAATATTCATCTGGTACTTACCTCCTGATGGTCATCACTATCACAATCTTAACTGTATTATAATTGATTCTGGCCTAGGGTCCTGTCCTCTTCTGTTCTTGACCTATTCCCATGTATGCAATAGAGCTCTAGATGGTACATGGGTCATAAGTGCATGGCTTCTGGCAATTTCAACCAATCTCATGGATATGCCTCTAATTTCTGTAGTCAGCCAATTGAGCCTGTTCCATTTGGTTAACCTTTAACTTGTGTAATTTTTTAATTAGTATTTTTAGTTAATATTTTCTACTATTAGTTTTTTTTTTCAGCATAATTTTTAAGGGATTTTAATGTTTAAGCGTGTTCCAGTGCGAAGCCAACTTGTTTTCATAGTTTCGCTTTTATCCTTTATCCTCTCCTTTACTAACAATAGTCATTATTAGTTACCGAATTTTCATGCTGTAAACAACGGAAAAGCGTGCTGTAAAAAACTCAAAATGTGCAAAATTGCACACTAAAAACCTCAAAAGTATACAGTTGTGTATATAATACTTAAAACATGCTAAAATCATAGGTTTTGTTAAATTTATAATATTAATACATGGAAAGTTTATATCGATGGTCAACTTCAAGATGTTGTCAGTACGATTTTCTCATTACAGCACTAAGAATTGGAAACTGTTAGAAAATGTCTAATCTACATTACATATCTTTTGGAAACTAGTTTTACTGGTAGTTCTGTGAACAGTAGACCTCACCAACCAATTTAGGCATTTTTATTTTATTTTGCATCAGTCTATTTTAATCACAACACAAATCTGCTGAATACGAATGTGGCTATGCATAAATATCTTTTCCCTTAATTCACATTGATCTCTTGTAATATTGACATAAGTAATACAATTGAAATTCTCAATGTCAAAAAATCGCCAAAATTCTACAAGATTCAAGCCAGAGATATCAAAGACAATTCATAAATAATCACAGAGCAAGAGAATTGATACATTTTTTTTGTTAAAAAATAATTTAACCTCACAATTATTGTAATTATCTCATTTTATAGGGTTAATGATTTAAAAAAAAATGATCAAATACCTTCAAGAAATATTCATGTCAAATTTGGTCCTAACTGTGAAACAAACACACTTTTGATGGTACAGGAGCAATAAAACGACCATCATCTTGGATCATGATAAAAAACTAAAAATCCCTATACACGAGTTGTTTTTCCTAACTTCAAGGAGCATTTGTGCCAAATTCGAAAAAAACCAAACAATGCGTTAGGTCGTAACAAGCAGAAAGACAAACAAAATGCCAAATGGTTGAGTCGAAACAGGACCTTGCTTATACTTGATCAAAATAACACCAAAGAAACCAAATTTACAAAAAAACAAGAGATTATTAAATAAGGTTTTGCAGGATACTAAAAAAAAATCTTGAACTTTTTTTTACTCGAATCTATGAAATTTGCACCTGCAACATCTGTGAGGTTGGCCCTCAAATAATCCTGTGCCTCTGAATTAAAATAACGTGATAAGTTGAGAAAAAAAAACTAATTCTAACAAAACAAGAAATTACGATTAACCTAAATCTATATTAAAGAGAAACTTAATCTATAAAATATAATTGAATAAGAAATAACTTAAGGCTAACATTGACTTAATACCCTCAACTATAATTAAACATCGAAAAACACACAAACCACATGGATGAAACATCCAAGCAGTTTTCTTGTAGCATAAAAAGTCCCAATAATTGAGAGATAAACAGAAAATTTATTTGTCTGAATTGTCCTTAAATTGGTTAATTAGACGGTGAATTGACTGACTTAAAAGTAATAAGTCAATGTAGAAGAAAGTTTGAGGGATAGATTTGAAATTTATATATATGTTATATAGACCAGACCAATTGATTTAAATGTTTAATCTTTATTTTAAATAATGTATATAGGTAAAGATTGTCTAATATATATTATAAAAATTTTAATTTTTGATTGAATTGAAATTTACAATATTATACATTTCAAAAATGTTAAAATTGTGTCGCCTGTCTCAATATGTATTTAATGGGAAAATGAACATTCTGTATCAATAGAAGTGGAACTCATTTGATAGCAAGCAACCATTGGCTCTTTGTCAATATTTACATTTTCTATAGATTTGAAATGCTTAGTTTATTTTTTATTAGAGTGTAACCCTCATTTTTTTCAGCAACAGAGTTACATTTATGAGCCATAATTTTTCCTTTGTCATCATTGATTCTATTGAGATTTAAATTTTGGGATTCCAACTGGATTAATGCCTGCAGAAAATTCGACAAATGTGATTTTATGAAAGTAAAATCAGATATTATTGATACCAAATTTATGATAGCCTTCTCTTTTATGACTGAGTATGCATCTTCATTTAATTCATCAATAAAAATTTTTAATTTATTTCTCCATAAAATAAAGCTGCTTCCAACCATGCTCCCCACCAAGTAATTACAGACTTTAGTGGGAGTCCTTTTTCTTTCATATTTTTTACAAAAAGTGCAGAAGATAGCTTTCCGATCATATTTTAACTCAGAGTAATTTGATATCCAGATTTTAATTTTCAATGAGAGACTAGTTCTAACATTTTCGGCATTTTTAAACATTTATTTTTAACTTTTTTAATAATGTCAGATGAAACACTGAATCATGCAATTAGCACTTGCTGCTACCATGTCAGACGGAATATTGAAGAGCTGTAGACTGAGTGGGAATCCAATTTAACTACAATAACAGTGAACGTCTTTCTAATGAAACATCTTATTCTAATTATCAATTATCTTATTTGATAGGTCGTGAATCGGATAGATAATTGAGTTTAAAGCTGTTACACACAAGTGAATAAAATGTGAAATAACTTGGAAATCTGGTCTCTAGTCATTATATTCTCTGATTTAGGACTGTTTACCTTTACAAAACATGTGTTACTGTGATTTTATGGGGAATAATTCATACAGTCATTATGATATAAATAGACATTAGAAGGAAGGATAAAATTTATTATAAATATTTTAGGTCTTATTTAATTTTTGATCAAAGGAATGTGCAATTTACTAATAGTGTTATAATTAATGAATTTTTTCTCCTTATATTTTTCTGGTTGAGCATTAATTTAATATTCTTAAACTTTATTTTAACATATTATTTTTTACATAATTACTGTAAAACTCACTTTCTTCATTATTTGTATTATGAATTTGGTTATTTATTGCTAATTATTTTTTTTTTTTTTTTTTTTTTTTTTTTTTAGGTTAGGACAAAAGATCATATGTTTGAAAGTGTGAGTCATTTAATTAACTTTCATTGTGACAACAAATTGCCAATTATATCCGCAGAAAGTGCTTTAGTACTTCGCACTCCAATTTGTAAACCTAAATTAAAGTAGAAATTTATCAAATATTATGTTGTTGATAGTTACTTGATTGTCCATATTACTATTGGTTATCACAATTAAGTTATAGGAAGGAAAGCATACTTTCTAATATTAGTGTATAGGCTAATTCAAAGAATATTTTTATTTTGGTATTTCTCATCTTTCATTGTTTAATCGGTTCCCAGAAGATGTCACTTCAGTCAATATTTGACTTTAACATAGGCACTATAGCATCTGTATCAACATCTGTTTCACTAAAGATCGTGTGTTTGATCTATCAAGCTGTTGTTAGTCTCATTCGATGCCTACTCAAATTATCCATAACGTATGTTTTGGCCAGTTTTTAATTTAATCAGTAGTTTCTTCATCAATTGCTAAGAAGTGTTGGAAAACAAATTTTTTTTCATTAGGATAAGGGTTATCCTTTCTTTAGGAAAACTCTCTTTATTATAAATTCATGAATATTAATGAAGTTTCTGCAATTGATCATCTCAATGATTTCATATTTAGAAACATAAGCTCAGATTAATCATAAAAATTTTTATCAAACTGACAATTTTTGAAGTGATCAACTATTAATTAGTAATTCAACTGTTACTGGAAAATATGTATTCTGTGCCATTGAGGTTTGGTTGTATTCTATTACCAAAGGCTTTTATCTATCACTTCATTGGTTATTTGTATAACACATATGACATACCTCAACATCTAAACAACACCAGTAAATTTTGCTCATGTATATTTTAAATTTTAGATGGAATTGTTTAATTGTAATATTCTACAGAAGTAGAATCATAATTTTTTTACCTGTAAATTATAGTTTAAAAATTATATCCTCTATCACATGACATGTATTTTCTAGTTTTTGAATAATGTTTTTATTTTTTATCTTCTATTATTTTATTTTATAGATTTTGAATTTCGATCGACATATTCTTATCTCTGCTTCAAATTTGTTAATTTTTATATTAATGTTATGGTATTATCTAATTTTTATAACATCACATTTAAGTTTTTATCCAATCTCTCCTCTACCTAAGTGCCATGTTATATAATATGTAAGTAGATTATAAGGAAATTAGGTGACATTTCATAGTTGGATGATTTTATTTTTTATATTTACTGTTGAATTTTGAAATCATGCTCATTTTATTTTAATTTTTATATTTTTTTAATTAAGAAAGTGAAGTAATTTCTACACTTGGATTAATTATATCACCATAACAAGAATAACCATAGGTTTAAAATCATGAGTTTAAAATCCTTATTTTTAATTTTTAAAATAAATATTGTTGGCTGGAGCTAAGCCTTTATCCTGTCTTTTTAATTATTATTTTTCTTAAATTGAACTGTTTTGTAAATGCGAAGTCATGAAATAATATAGTTTTGAGAAAAAGATTCAGATTTTATTTATGATAGTGTTATATATTATTATTCATCTTCCCTGTTTTCTCTTTTCTATACATTTATTCCAATACTTTAACTTGTATGCCTCAAAAATATGAGCAGTAGTTTCCTTTTTCAATTTTCAATACCTCAAAAAAAAAAAAATCAAAATAAAATTGTAATGGTGTTACCACATATTTTGTTTGAAACCACAAATGATTATGACTTCATCCTTAAAACAGTTTATGTAATGTTTAATCAATTTATAAGGACTGACTGGTCATCGATTCCCGATTTCTTGAATTTTCGTTTTATTTCAGCTTAAGCTAATTGGTTCATTGGGATCCTCATTCATATTAAAACATCTGATATTTGTCTGCAATCTGCTGCTACAGTCCTCTTCAGTGAAGATTGTTACTTCCAGTCTCTCTCTGATGTCCTCTATCCACTGCTCCCTTGGGTGTCCATGTTTATGTTTACCTACAAGTAATTATCAATTTTACAGGGTCCATGGCCAATGGCCTCTTAATTTTTTTAAAAATGTTTACACAATATTCAGTATGGCTCCTGCCCTCTCCCTGATTTTCAATTGAATATTCTATAGATCCCAAACACCAAATATGTCCAAGAAAACATATCTTAACACAAACAGTTTTTTAGTCTGTATAGTTGCATTATGGCATTATTGAGGTTTTTATTGGCATCCATCGTCCTCTTAGTTTTATCAACATTGCTTTTGTAGTTAATGTTATTAGCCCAATTCTCTAGAACAAAAAATTATTTTTTGGTTCAGCTAAAAATCTATTATGACTTCATATTTTTTCAAATTTTCTTTTTCTTCATTTTTTTTTTGTTGTGTTTAAATCTTAAACATTTCACTGTGTTTTTGAAATGAATGCAATGGTTTTATGAATTATCTGTTGCTGGTCCAAATCATAACTTCCTTACTGTAGGCTTTGGTTTTTGATCAGTATTTTCTTTCTCTCAACAAGTTGCCTTCACAATGACTTACAGCCTTTTTTACATAACCGCTTCTGTTACCCAGGGAGCACTACTAGGTGTTAAAGGTTTGAGTTTGCTCGCTAACTATTGTGAATTGCTGCTTAACGTTTAGCCATTTACTTAGGGAAGGAGAGGGAGAGAATCTTATTGTTTCTGTTAGTTTTCTAGGGATAGGTATTGTTAATTTTTGAAAACTTAAGAAATAATATTTTGTTTCTATTACTATTCTAGGATGAACTGTGACTGATTTACGTTATTTATTTGTTACTGTCAGTCAATTCCACCTTGATCAAAGAGAATAGAACAAACATATTCTGTTATAATTAACTTGTTGATGCCTAATAGTTTGAATAATTTACTTAGATAAAAGATTGTTAGTTTAGATAATGCTTTGTATTGTGTGACAAAATTAAAAAAAAAAAAAAATCAAGTTAGTGATAGCACAATATTATTATAAATGTAGTTGATATTATGGAGATGTGTAAAAGAAATTCTATATTTGGTGTTCTCATTCAATGTTTCGTGTATTATGTGATATAGTTTATTAATATCTTACTGATTGTATATATTTGTATTCTAAGGATAATAATGTATATATTAATTCATATATTTTAAATAACTTATAATTTTTTATATTCATTAATTTATTTAAATTTTACCATCCTTTTACATGTTTTATATTTGTAAACACGTTTTGTTTATTTTATATAAATATAGATTACCATTATATGTTAAAACATTTATTGTGACTTGTAACAATAATAATAAATATATTTTTGTATATATCCTGTAGTATATTGTAGAATAATCATATTAAAACATAAACTTATAGATTTCCTAATTTTTATTATTGTCAGTCCTTGTTCAAATCGCACACTTGTTTGTATTTCCAAATGCACTCTTATGGATTGTTTTGCTTTTAAAAAAATTTAATTTTAATATTTTTTTATATTTATAAATATTTTTCATTGAGTAATAGGGTAATGGCACCAATATTAGACAGTAAGCTAGTAGTAAACACTAAGAGTTTAGACTTTAAAAAATAAGAGTAAAAAATTCAGCAGAAATTCTTAATTGGTGCCCAAAGAACGAGTGTGGTCTTGGTTGTTGTCATGAGAGATTCCCGCCAATATTCCTTGCAGAGATTACTGATGATAGCTTTGTTTAAAGCAGAGTGCTGAGTTCTGTGCCCACAGTCCTTTCAGCTCAAGAAGCTCATACACCGAGAGCCTGTGCAAAAAAATTGTCATCTGAAGAAAACTTTTATAGCAATCTTTTGAATCCTTAGGTAGATTGTTAGTTAGAATAAGAAATAAATAGATAACTTATTGTATCTACTACTGGGTATGTACCCCTGTTTACTATTGGGATTTTGGTTTCTACCCCTACTGGATTAAAAACCATTTCCGTTTTAAAAATTTAACTATCTTCTTTTTCTTTGTTTTTAAATACCGTGTTATTTCAGTTATTAGCCTGTTAATCCTTTGGAGCAATCAAAATAATATTCTAGTATATATTTAGTTCTCTAAAAAAGTGGAGATCCTGTCTTGAAGTATCTAATACTGGTGCCTTTACCCTATATTGTATTTGTTATTAACCAGTTTCTTTCTGGTCGGCTTATATACTGCTATAGTATTTTAGAACTCTTTAGTTATCGGTATGATCCTATTTATTTATTATTAATGGATATTTAAAAACAAAAACTTGTATTATAATAATTTATTGTTTGTTTTCTGTAATCAGGTAGTTCATTGTAGGTTCTAAGTTGTAAAATTATTTCCCCTTTGTTTTATGGAAGCTTATTGTGATTTATAGTGCTTTACTGCTAGCAGATACAGCCTTATTGCTTATTGCTCCTGGGCTTACTTATTGTTATCTTTATTGGTAATGCCAAAAATTTGTATCTGGGGCTTCCTCAAAGCTAAATTTAGTCGGTCAAGATGAAAATAAACACTATGCCACTGTTAGCCCATTTGCTCTGATCATACATCCAATATGTCAGCCATTGAGCCCTGAAATAATTTTTCTTTTATTATGACTTATTTTTAGTTGTTTTTTTGGGAGGAAGGTAGACTGGTGGGCATAATGCTGACTTCCAATACTGAATGAAGCTGTTTTAAATCCTGATTTGGCAAGGTGGGAACTGTGGTCGACATACCCTTCATGGGTCTAACTCAGCCTCAGAGTGGTTACCTGACATTATTTTGGAACAAAAATGGCGGTTAGAGGATAGTGCTGACCAAACTGTCTTCCAAGAATAACATGTGGATTGTGCATCTCTTCAATGCTGTTCCCTAATCTTTCATCTATGTGTTGCTGCTGGACTGATTTATTTATTTATATGTTTACAAAATAGTCCTATGGTGTGCTTTTAAAAATTGTACAAATAAATTAATCTTCATTGACTAATAAAGACATACGGCCACAAACGAGGTATTCTCTATTTTTTATGAATTTTTTTTTTATTTTTTAATATTACCTTACATTCTATTTCAATTTAACGATTGAATTTAGTTTCAAAATCGACCATAAAACAACCTGTACCACTTTGATTATTCTGACAAAAATATTTTCAGGGACGTCCACTTTTGTAGCCCTATGATTCAATTACAAAGCACCCTCCAGCCGCTCCCATATCCAAAAACAATTATTGCTTTATAGTTAAAAACTAAGTGGAAGTATTTTTATATTTATGTGTGCTTACTTAAACTATTTTTAATACGAATTCGTTTGAATCGAGAAATATAATTTCAAATTAACTTAATAATGAAACTGCATAAACTAAGTTCATGTAAGTTCGGTTCGATATTTCCTGTTAACTGCTCTTGAATGTCTGGTCAAGTACAGAGTTTATTAAAATCATTGTGTCTGTTTGCATGATAATGTTATGATGTACGTTATCATAATATACACACGTATGGTTGTGTTTGTAATGATAGAAAGCTGTTTCTTCGTATGTTTAGATTAAGAAAAGAGTATGTCAGTTGGTGCTTCTGACGAATAACGAAGTATGTGGGGGGAGGAGGGGAGGACGCGAGAGGAAAGACGGCTTGAGCGGTCAACTGTGAAGCATACTAATAGCCACTTCCTTCCGTTCCAGTCATTTCCTCCAGGGACCTGAAGCTAAGCTAGCAAGCCGCGATCTTTCACCTCTTCATTTGTATCTGTTATTTCTTTCTTTGTCAACTTCATTGTGGGCAAAACTTAAATTCTAACCAACTACTAAACTCAGCGGGTATTTCAACTTATTTGTGTGTGTGTGTGTATATATATATATATATATATATATATATATATATATATATATAAAGTTGAAATACCGGTTGAGTTTAGTAGTTAGTTAGAATTCAAGTTTTACCCGCGCGCGCGTGTGTATGTATATATTCAAAGATGCTGTAGGACCAGGCAACGATTCAGAGTTGAAACAATTCACAAGAAGGAAAATTTCCAAAACACCTTCAATACAAAATCATCATAGACGAAGTGACTGAACTATATATAACGTTCCGCAATGGGCAATGCTCGTAAAAAAAAAATATACATCATGTTATACCATATTGTTTATTTCATCTGTATGATAACAGATTAGTATGGAAAGTAATGGCTGTTATTCGTGTGATCATTTCAGTGATAAATAGCCTATATTTTAAATGAAATCACGACGGATAATGTTTTATCATTAGTAAATTAGAACTTTAATTAAAACAAACATTTTGATTTTTCAATGTTTGAATTTGCGTATTTATTTAAGATGAAAATGACTTTCATTATTTAATGTTAATGAATGCATGAAAATTTTATTTGATTTCGGGATATACATCTCCCCCTCCCCCCATACAAACAGAGTTGGCTCCAATAACTATAATTTTGTAAACATATTTTTAAGCCAAAAATATTATTTCACTACGTTGGTATGTCAACGTCATCTCCAAATACGTTCATTGACATAAGTATAAAGAAATACAATATAACATATAACAATATAAAAATAAAATATAAATATAACATAAACCATTCATAAATAAATACTTTTAAACAGCTTAAATTCACAAATAAATAATATGATACATGAATAGACCCGTTGCTATGATCAAAAAAATCATTCATTGACATGAACGATTTCAATCTGCAACATTGCCTTGCGTAGTAAAACAGATTCTTAAGAAGATCGCTATTACCAATTCTAAATAACTCTTCATAATTTGTTCTGTTCATATTTAAGTAATGACGGTAAGTTGATCGGGAATATTAATTGGATTTATATTTGAATCCCTTTTTAACGAGAAATGTTTTAATTACCTAGTATATAAGGTCTAACATGTAAAGAATGCTGTTGTTACTTCAATCCTACAAAATTGATTGGCTACAGTTTTGTTTAAATTTTAACAATTTTTCATCTATATGGGTCTCGCTTAACGAAAAATAAAATAAAGGTAACATAGGAACAGTCAGAACGTTAGCGTTATCATAAATACTCTGCTTCAACATGATAACATAATCTAGAACCGTCGTACTGCCGACCATCATACTCCTGGAGTGGTCAGGACGATGCAGTATGGATATGACGTCATACCTGGACTGCCGAGCAGTGCCAATGAAATATGCCCCGTTCTATTCCTAAAGCTGAGGTCAACTGCCAGCAGTCTCTGCCGGCCGCTACGGTGGGCAGTACCAGCGAAATCTGCTTTTAGAGAACTCAGTCGGTTCCACAGCCGACATGATGCAGCCCAACTTCGGTGACCGTTAATAATATAATGACGGATGATAATAAAAATCATGCCATTGCCTTTCCTAATATACAGAGCCTGGATTTCGTGCAGTAAAAAAAATTGTAAAACGTGCAAACATGTGCAATGAAAAATAAAATTCTGGCATTTACGTCGTTTATGCTTTAAAAAAATATATATATACATATTTTGTTTTCTTTCATAAATTACTATTTTTCTTAATAAATTAGGTAGGCTGGAGTACTGTTATGTAAAATGTTAAAACCCCACCAGCTCTTATTAGTGTATTTTTCGCACGATGATACGTGATTCACGCACTATGGCAACTCATTTTCTGCCTAAGTATTTCAGCCTTTATATTCAGGCCTACTTAAATTTTCGGTACTATGTGAAGCCATCGAAATCCTGCCGTGAGCAATCCCAATAATCTAATTTCGTTAATGCTCCTTATTAAAAAGATAAAATTATCCTAAAAAATCTTGATTTCTGATAGTTGCGGGTGGACTCATAATATAAAAGCGCCCTTCCGTTAATATCCTCATGGTTTAAACACACCAGTGCATATTCTTGCTCTCAATGAACATGTGATAATCCTCAGATGTACTTGTAAAGGAAATTACACCTTTTCTTCCTTTGAATTGGTCTTAGGAGGCTTTCTCTACCACAGGGTAGTTCCTGTGCATGAAAATTTCATTATATATTTTTTAAATTGGTTAGATATTAATAAATTATTTGCCACTTCTATAAATTTGTTTTATTGAAAACTAGTTTCGAATGTTATACATTTATCTTCAGTTGTAAAAACACACAAAAATTCAAAAATTAGCAATTCAAAATACAGTTTGGTATTATTATACATATTAAATTGGAATACAATTGTAAATTTCAACTATAAATACTTAATAATTAAAAGAGGTAGACTAAAATTATAATTTATAAAAAATAAAATTCTCATAAACGTAGATAACACCTCATTGTACCAAAACAGTCCTCTGTTAGTGGAATGATAAAATCTTTGACCTGTTCGTACCACCCTATGGAACGGAATTCTGTTTTTGTGAATAAAAACTGCAGCCATAAACTAGAAGAGATTGGAGATTGGATAGAAGAGGAAGAGAAAAAAATGGATGTCCTGCAGTCAAATCTCCTAAAAATAGCTGGGTGTTGGTGGAAGGTAGAAGCTTACTACCTGGGCTGGGAACCGATAGAACCTAGAAGTGGAGATCATGTCTCCCATGACCAAAGGAGGAGGGGAACTGTATTTTCTTTTTATCTAAAGGTACCTCAATCCTGGATATTGCTGTTTAATACGAAATGAAACAAAATATTTGTGTAATATTTTAACACCGACATTTCGGCCCACTTTGCAGGCCTCCATCGCTTCTGTAAATAAGATAAGAACACTGGGTAAAAAGTCTATATATGTACACATATTGAGAAGAAAAAATATATGTGAATAACACAGGACAACAGTGATTTTGCGGATTAGGGTTTCAGACTCGAATCTGGATAGTGATAGTCTTATAATACGAGAAAAAAAAATCAGATTTTCTGACCCCAGCTTGTGAGGCAATACATTGTCGTATATTAAAAAAAAGCGATTTTTTTGGAATGGAAAATTCTTTAAATTAAAATACTATTATTTGTTTATTTAGGGTATAGTTAATACAAGAAAAATAAGCCCAAATCGACCAAATGAACTACAAAGTTTGTACATTCATGAAACTTTGGTCATAACTTCGTCTTGGGTAGGAATCGAGATCTGCAGAGTCTACCCAAATTTCGGAGGGACAACCCCCTCTGGAATGGGAGGGAGGGCGGTATATTCCCAAAACAATTTTCACAAATTAAGTCGCGTGAGGTATTGTTTCTTAGTTTCCGAATTGAATGAGACCACTCCCACTGCCATACAGTCAATAATTTAGATGTTAGTGCTGATTGTATGTAAAAAACACAGAAAAATCATATTTTGCATCTGAACTACATATAAGAGTTCCCGCGTAAGTCACGAGAAATAGTAAACCTCAAGAGCCGCAAAAAAGTCAGATGGACTCATAGTCCGATCCACACAGAAAAACAGGAACTTTTAGTTTTGTGTTTTTTTTTTTGTTTTTTTAGTAAGACACGGTTTTTGTTGAATAGGAAACGATCACTCAAAAAATATTCAAGGTAATTAAGTTCCAATTGCAGTATCGGAAATTAGACAAAATTTTCTTTAAGAAATATGGTTTGGCTTACCTTAATCCATTATTGTAAGGCGACTTTGGAGAAGGGGATGAGGGAGGAGGATAGCGAAAAGTAATTTGGTTTTTTTAAATCACTCTTTACTTGTGAATATTTTTCTCAGTCCCCCGTCGGACTACAGGTACCCTAATTCTAAGAAAACTTCTACTTTTATTAAGCTTTAATTTCGTATAAATGAAGTAGAGTTTTCTTTTGGGGTGAGAGAGAGCTATCGAACCTTCGGGTCAGCAAAACTTTATTATTATATACTTTATTATATATATAGATTGGTCATCGTTATACAAATAAGGTTTTTATTAAAAAAATAAACTTTTTAAATTCTTTGGGTGATTAAAGTTTTAATTAGAAATATCTATTGGAACGACTCGCTAAAAATTCGCTAAAATTTATGACTTAAAACGCAAAAATTTATACAAGTAATCATAAACAGAATCAAGTTGCCTTATAATAACAAATAATAAAGCACGTAACTGACCGAACAAATATAACTAATTAATTGCCAATGCTTATTGCTGTGGATGGGCAACGAAATTAACAAAAATAATACTGACCTCTAATCCCTAACTAGCCCACAGTGATCAAGAAACCCCAAATTCGTGGAAAACATTGGCAAAGACACAACATTGTCGGTTATTCCATTTGTGCACGTGAGCATGTGGTCTCCCTAGACGTATAAAAGAAAATTACAACTACTTTATAATAATAAAAATGAATAGCAAATATTTATTTGAGATTACCTAAATCAACAGAAACGGGATGCCTTCATTCTGGCAGACGCAACCCGCACAGCTTGAGCAGTGCTCCTCCTGGTAAGGCCGAGAAGCGGAGACGGAGCCGGATTTCGCAGTGCAGGGATACGGTCTGCTATAATCGCCTCTTATGCACACAGAATTTGTGCACCAACCAGCTTGGCGCTCGGATGCAAGCAATTTTTGCAACTGCTAATTTAGCGTACAAAAGTTAATTTCGTTTCCAATTCATGCTTTAGTTATTTATTTTCACTTTATCAATCAACTTGTTTAAAAGAAGTAAATTACTCTTTATTTCCCAAAGAAACATAAAGCTGTATACAATTAGTCCTTTTAACACTTTTTAGTTGTTTGGAAACTGCCTGCTTTACACCGACTTAACCGGAGTAGTAAAATCACAAAAACCGAATGCGTCTTTACTTGTGACGAGTATTTTACGTAACATTTTTGAGTTGGTAACTATGAAGATTATTAATTATTGTGAATCCCCTTTGCATTATCCAGGAACCCCCACTGAGCCATAATACGTTCTATAGCCTTCAAGACTTATCCATTAATGATTTAGTTAAATAGTTTCGAACAATATTAATTACTCAGAACATTTTGGTTGGTTGGAGTAAGGGGAGGAGAATAAGGAGATATTACCTAAAAATAGGTATTGGACAGTTTTAGGACTAAGTAAAAACTTTAACGGTGTTTTTATGTAGTTATTTATCGTTTAAGATATAAATTCGGGTACTGAATTAAATAAATATTTAGTTATATATTGGAATCCTTAATATTTTCTTGACGTTTACAGTTATGATATGGAATTTGAAATTGATTGTTTCACGAATAAAAATATTTGGTTTTGATGTTTATATTTAATATTTCTGAGTATATTGATTCATAACTGATTGAGTTACACATTTATAGTTGTTATTGTCAGATGTACAATATTATTCTTGTTGTTCAACGATTTTTTTACTTCGTTAAAATACGAGTACAAATTAGTAGGGTGATGTGGGGTAGGTAAGTTTTCGGGGTAAGTGCGTAATTGTCTCGTTTAATCCTGATAAGATCTGTTCTTTTCGGTGCAAGAATCTTAAACACTGATGTACCAGAAATCAGTCATGAAAGTTCGTTAAGGTGAAGTATAACGAGTTGTAAAAATATTAGTTTCAACCAGTTGATAAAGTTGTCTTCCAACTTTTGCAGTGCCGCTGTATTAGTGTTTATCTACCAGTAGGCATTTTATTATTTATTCTTTAATATATATTTTATTTTTTTACCGGAAGCAGAATCTACAGAACGCTGAACTAAGGCATCTCTATAAAGATCAGGATATTATACATTTTATAAAATCTAGACGTCTGAGATGGGCAGGGCATATTGCAAGAATGAGTAGTAACGAAATCACCAAAAGGCTCCCTGAGGAAAAGATTTTTGGACGCAGAAAAGTGGTTAAACCTCGCTTGCGGTGGGAGGATTGTGTGGCTGCAGACGCGCAAAAAACGCTGGGGACTAGAAATTGGAGAGCAGCAGCACAAATCAGAGAAGACTGGCGGCTCAGGCTAAGGGAGGCCTTGACTCCCTTAAAGAGTTGTAGCGCCATCGAAGAAGAAGAAGAAGAAGAATCTACAGAAGTTGTTCTTCAAATTACTTTGTGATTTGCATTTCTCCCCGACATTTTTTAAGAGCTTGTCATCCAGCAAAACATGATGATTGGTGCAAGTGCAGACCTCTGTTGTGTAACAAGTGTGCGGATTGTACACTTACCCTTATTATCATGTTTTGTCGTGGCAACTGCGGACTAGCGCATGAAAACAACATTTCTTTATCAATACATTTCTTCAATTATATTCCACATCCCACTTTCATAAGTCAATGAAGTATTGTAATGTAAAATGTGAATCTAAGGCAAACTTTAATTTTTTCAATGATTACACCAGTATAATAATCCTCCGGAAACGGAACTATTTTGCACTTGCCCCAAAACCACTTCTGCTTGAATAACGAGTCTTCCAGATACCTTGTACGTACTTACCCCTAAAGGCATGAGTAAGTGCGTACTAAGTACTATTCAATTAAATAATCAATCAATCATAAAAATGGGCTTGGTTAAAACGTAGGCTTGGATGTAATATTTAAACACAATCGTCCAAAGAACATTTTTAAAAAATGAGGAAAAATCTAGCTTCAAAAATAAAAATTTTAGAGCCCTGTAAAATCGAACTTCGCAAAATTTAGTGCGCACTTGCCCCATATTACCCTAAATTAAATAAAAATCAATCCATTCACTTCGTACCTACAAATGTGAGAAAGTAAACGTTTACTATACTAATTGAGTTTTTAGCCTGTTTCTATAATAAAAAAAAAAGTTGAAGTATATAGGTACTTGAGTTACTTAAAAATCAATATAAAAAATATGCAAATCATTTTATAATGGCTTATTGAATACAAATAAATAACCTTAGCAAACAACATAAAAGTGTTTCGGAATCATAATTTAAAAAAAATTGAAAAATTAATTAGTTTTTTTTATTTAATTTTTTGCCTTTGTTATTATGATTCTAAAAGACTTTATATTTTCACTTCTCTTCATTAATAGCCGAGATATCGGCGAAAGAGAATTTTAATCGGCCGCCATTACGAAACGAAATGATGGATAGTGATGTCGAGTTCCGAGAATCATCTTCGGATGACCTGCAGCTTTGGTGCCAAATGCAAAAAAAAATCTACCCAGTAATCCCGGAAAAAAAGCAGGGGAAGGTGGCATATGAAACCTTCAATCGGCCGCTGTTTTGAAATAAAAGGTAGATGGTAATGCCGAGCTCTGAGGATCATCCTGGAGCGACCTGTGACTTTAGCACAAATCTTAAAAATATCATGCCAGTAGTCTCGGATAAAAGCCGCGGACGACGGAAGGACGATTTTTTGGTTCTACGTTTCTTGATCTTAAAATCACAAATTTTGACAGGAAGGGGTTAAAAAAAAAATTTCTTGGTCGATTAAAAAGGTTCATTATTGAAAATAATCAAATAAAAATAGAGCAAAAATGAGCAGCTGATATTTTTAGAGCTAATTAAAAGAGACTTTAGTATCAGGTTCATATAAAAACGTAGCCTTGCGATGCGAGCAAGAAATCACCAAGAGAAATGTAACTTTCTGTAGGCAAGCAGTGGCGTAGCCAGAGGGGCCCCCCAAGGGATCTGGACTCTCCCCTCCCCCCTCCCTCCCGAAATTACAAAATACTTTTTTTAATCTTATCTGTAAATAAAAATTGTTTAAACCTATTTGAATTTTATATTATAAATAATATACCTAAGGATAGAAAATATTATATAGAGAAAGGGCCCTCTTACATCCCTGGCTGGGGTGGGCTTCTTTAAAGTAATCCTTAGATGGACCTCCTCCCCCTCTCACCGAAACGAAACCTGACTACGCTACTATTGGCAAGAAACAAAAATGACATATTCATTATGGAATCGATATTAAAAAACAACATACCTTCTGATGACGTGTCCTCAGCAGTGGGGGAAAAGAGTGAGAATTTTGCTTTTTTTAAATCATAAAGTAAAAAAAAAAAATGAAATTGGTGAAATTCACTTTCGAACGTTTTCTGGATTTGTCAATATCAAATGATGTCGATTTTAAGAAGGAGCTGCAATCACAGGGCCTAATCCTTTTATGTTTTGTTTGGTATTAACCAAGTTTATACTACAGCGATATATTTTTTTGACTTTTGGCCATGAAATCAGGGTTTCTGAACCACTGTGTATACGAAATAACGAAAAATTATTGTTTGTTTTCGGTTTTGATTAAAAACATTTTCAGATAATAATAAGTACGGCTAAATGCTAAATGCTAGGGAACATGCGTTTTCCGCTCATCTGTCCGTGATCCAATTTTTCATTTTACGATTTTGTCAGTATTTTTATATATATTCACTGATCACTTATTTCAAATTACGCCAGAACTTAGCTACTTGTAGCTAATTATTTATCCCTTAAACCGAATTTTCAAAGCGCTATTTATTCTCGAAGAGTTTCTCTACAATCCTATTTTCATGAAATGCATGTGAGGTTCCATTAAATACCTAAAAACGCGTTTGAACACAGGGATCTTTGTTGCTCCGCAAGCCTGAGGCGAGGTATCGGAAGAGAAGTGACGAAGGTTGGGGGATGGCTCTCTGTGATAGTGAGAGGCATCTTTCTGTCACTTCCCGTCCGCTACCTCGCCTCTGGCGGCCGGAGCAACAAAGATCCCTATGTTCAACCACGTTTATTTTAGGTATTTAATCGAACCTCACATATATTTAATGAAAATAGGATTGTAGAGAAACTCCTCGGGAACAAATAGCGCTTTGAAAAATCACTCTAGGACCATTTTGGCCCTTATTCAAATTGTTTTTTTTTTAAAACACCTGTTTTTCCATTTTCTCGATTTCCGGGAAAAGTAATACATTTTTTTTGCATACATTTTTTAATGTACATATACGCTAATAAAAGCCACAATTTGTGACCCAAAACAAGTCCCAGTGACAATTACAAGCCCTGTAACAAAATGTCCAAAAATGGCCATATTTTGTTGTTTTTAATTTTGTTTTCCTTGTGAAGTCGGTCACTGTTTAAAACCCATTTTTCCGCCTCTTTAAACGCTAAAACGTTTAAACGTACTATTTTTTATTTTTATTTAAAAAAACCTTATCATATCTTAAACGTGAAATTTTTTTTTTCATCATGTTGCTTCTAATCGATTTTACCCAAAACATATACAATTTGTTTATACTATTTTTCTTCTAATTATCGCATTGAGAAAGTCCATTGGAAATACATTTCAAAAAATGAATATATTTTCTCTATCGCACCTATACCATAAATAGATATTTGCCGTTTGCAATTGTTAGTATATAGTTGCTAGTATAAATCCTTCAACTGTTCATTGCTCGTATATTTATTTCCTTCATTGGTTTATTTTTATTAATCTGGACTATATCTCTCTAATTATTTGCAATAATCCGATTGTGTTTAAAAAAAATATAAGTACCTTTTTTGTATAATTTTAGTTTATTAATAATGTCTGCATAATGAATGTTTAAGTTTTCAGCGTCCGTTTTGAAGTTTACAGTTTGTTTTACATGTTTTGTAATGTGAATCGCTTCTAAAGTGCGTCTAAATTCATTATCAAGAATTTGTGAATTTTTAAAATCAAACCTGTGATTTATCCTTATAAAATGTTGTACCAGCTCTGTTGCATTTATTTTTTGGTGTTTACAGTTTCCTGAATGCTGGGTTATTCTTCATAATCTATATATAAAAAACTTTCTTTTGTGGCGTTCTTCTTCCAAGTAAACGATGTATCCATGTGATGGAATGTTGAACACGAATAAACGGAAATATGAAAGTGATATTGTTTGGGGCATGATGACGGCTAGAAGCGGAACATGGATGGCAGTTTTGTCCCCTAGCATCAAGTGCAGATATGTTGCGACAGATGAATGAAGCAGGTGAAAGAAAGAAAATAAGGCTGGTAAGACTGGAACTGGTCGGACTAGGGCCGTGGGGTTGGTGAACCTGGCCTCCCCCCCCACACCGTTCCCTCCTCATCCTCAGCCGTCTATTCCCCTGCCATCCACTCCTTCATCATTTACTCGCTAATCATCTACCTCTCTCTCCCTGCCCCTTATCGTACCGAATTATCCTGCGCTATGATACTTCGTGCGGTGTTGTTTTCAAAAGTCGTTCCACGTTTGTGTAGTTAGTAGGGTATCGATATGATAGTACTATCGATATTTCGATAGTTGTAACTATCGAGAGTCTACCAAATGCCTGGCCTGGCATCAATATTTTATATCTTGGTCATAATAAAATAAAACAATATTTCTTATTATCTAATTAAAATTATAGGTTTATTATTATACATTAAGCAATTTTTTTTTTAAATTGCATCAAATAATTATTAATATTAAAACAATTTTATGTTTTATTAATAATCAGTAAGAATATAGACAAGTGCACCAGATCCTTTTACAGTAAAATGTGGAACAACTGTAAAACTGTTTTCTCATTGCAGATGGTGATTTGGAGGATTCATATATTCATTTATACCTCAGAATGAAAATACATACCTCTTCACGAAATTTTTCGATTGAGTTATTCCAAAAAGTTGCCTTCAATTTTCTAACTTATTTTTGAATTCATTATTTTATTATTATTAAATATTAGACAACCAAGATTTTATTAAAATTATTCCCTTTTGTGTTTAATAGATTTATTATATGTATATATATATATATATATATATATATATATATATATATATATATATATATATATATATATATATATTAAATTACGTGTGACTAATAATCTGGTAATCTGAAATCATATTTTTCCTGCGACTTGTATTGGAAAACAACTTAAAGATCTTAAAGATACGGGAAGAAATTTGAACGATGCAAGCACACGCCAAAACATTCCCTAAATCATCATGGCTGCAGTGACGTCATTTACCTCCAACCTCCACTGTAGTGTATGCTTTTGCAGTAAGTCAGTGAGTTTAGAGTCTGAAAAGTTCGGTTCTTTGGTAAAATGTATAAATAATATATATTTTGTGTTGTTGAAGAGAAAAGTAATAGTAAGTTTCGCAGCGGTAATGTTTATGAACTGTTTTCATATTCAAGAGACCATTACATTCTTTTTCCACTTCGGGAATTGAAAATAATTTTTTCGGGTTTATATGTGCAAATTAGAATCTGTTACTGATATTTATAATTGTTATACCCTAAAATGCTCATGATATAACCATTAATATGGTCGGTCTTTGTCCCAACTCCAACCTTTTGGTAACATTGCGATGCGATAAAAGTTTTCCAAGCTTCCTTCAGACCCCCACGCGCCCGTCTAGGAAATAACATGCCTGGACTCTCAAGAAAATTACACATGAGCACAGTGATCATTCACAATGGTCCGGCTGCATGAATCCTAGTTTGGAAGGACCTCGAACGAATTCTCACCACTAACTGACAAACGCAATAGTAGGTTACGGTTTCGATGAAACTATTAAATGAATTATATTTATAAATTATAATGTAGGGTCAGTGCATCTGCCTAAAACAGATTGACCAAATAGAGATAACTTGTAAACTGTTTAACAAATACACGACTGTCAGAGCTTTAGGCCGAGTTTACTGAATACCTAGCCTCCATAAAGTCAGGTGCAGAATACCCTCTGTTAGTGGCTTCCTATGTGCAGATATGAGGACGAATACCCCTTGGGCTGTACTTCTTCTCCCCACTAAGTGTGAAAGGGAATACCTTCCGTTAGTGACTACCTTCTTGCAAAGTTTTAAGGCGAATAGTAAGTCAAACTCGGCCCTTAAAAGCCTGTTGAACTTTTCTACTATATATAAATACGCACACACACACACATATATATATATATATATATATTTTTTTTTTTTCTTTTGGTCTTCTAGGATGAGGTCTTCTTACAGACATTTTATCGCTTGCGGGAGCTCAGACAGCCTGGAGGGGGTCACCCAACCTCACGTTGTTGCGAACCATGGTTTCCATGGTCCAGCGGCAGGCTGAGATTGCTCCATAGCCAGTCCCTTTGGGGCCAATTGGGCAGTGCGACAGTGGCGAATTGGCCTAGACCCACGGATTATGGCTTTGCAGCGTCAGCAGGGGCACGAGGATCTATAATTCTTTCCCCGAAGCAGACCGTCCATAGGCCAAACCCCCGGGCGGCTATTTTTATATCCTGGAGGACCACAACGCGATTCACAATTTATCTAAACGGGATAGGGTCATCAATCCTACGCCCGCTCTGTGTGAGTTGCCTCCAGTAGTCTGACGAGCCTCACATACCCGAGGGAGGGAGGATAGTCCCAGACTGCGTGGATTTTTCCCGGTAGACGGTCACCCATCCAAGTACAAAACATGCTCGACGTTGCTTAACTTTGATTATATATATATATATATATATATATATATATATATATATATATATATATATATATATACATATATATATACACATTGAGCCAATTGAAGTAATCTGAAAACAATGCCGATTTACTTTTACTTCAGATGGAGATGTTCCTCAATTAGTGTGTCCTCCACAACAGTCAGTGTGAACATGAACCTTGTCTTGTTCCTGTTATCATACCACTGTTGTGGTACAGCCTAAACTTATAAACTAAGTATTATAGGTAATTTTACCCTTGCTCATCTTTTGTTAGTTATTATGTTTTTTATTACGAATTGAATAAATTAGAATTGTTTTTGAGTTTTCGATGAAACTACGAAATGAATTATAATGTAGGGTTAGTACATCTGCTTAAATAGACTGACCAAATATACTCTACATAATCTGTAAACTGTTCAACATAAACATTACTGTAAGACCTTTAGGCCGAGTTTACAGAATCCCTAATCTCCACTAAGTCAGGTGAAGAATACCTTCTACTTGTGGCTTCCTATGTTCAGATCTGAGGGTGAATACCCCTAGGGGTATAATTCCTCCCCCCACTAATTCTTGAAGCGAATACCTTCTGTTATTTTCGCTCAATTCGGGATTTGCTACCTTAAAATTTTGGCAAATTTATTTGCGTTACACAACAATCACAAGAATAATGACTATTAGAAAAGTTTTTCTTCATTTAATTATGAAGATGCAAAGAATAATACAAATATGGACAAGCTTTATCAATACGGTCTGTCAACCAATGCTTGTGGTTGCCCTCTGAACTGAAGGAAAAATTAGATACATCTTTAAAGAATTTCAAACTTAAACAATGTGAAAGTAATTTGTTGATATAATGATCCATATTATATCTTATATTTTATGTTATTTTCTTTAGTTTATATATCTGATATTTTTTTTGGTGATTATGTGCATTAAACAAAACTATAGTTTAGAAATATTGTTTAATAAATTACAATGTCCAAATAGAATTATTTTTTTTCTTATATTTCTGTTACTATTTTATTTAAATTCGCCACTTAGAGTATTAAGTAATTTATATTTTATAGAGTATTAAGAAATTTTTGTTTCAGATTTACATTTCGTAATTTTTTTTTTGTAGCCGTGAGTTTTTAAGCATGTTTTTTTTCCTGTTCATATTTTTATTAGCACAAAAATGTCGTCTGTTATTATCAGAACATGTTTGATGAATAAACTTAAAATGTTTTTAAATTTGTTATTCTTGTTTTAGTTTTTACTGAGGTGGAAAGGTTTAGAAACAGTCAATGTTTAAACACTCAAAATATTAAATTTACTAAAGTTAACAAACTGTTATTTTTACAACTCAAAATATTTTTTTTTTGTCAAATATTAACGATCCGCATTAATTAAGGGAATATAATACTAGTATTTAGTTAACAATTACATCTTAATATAAAATTAATTATAATTTTAAATTCTATCTGTAGATGGACGTATATAAAGCTAACATAAGTGGTTTTGTTTATCGGTAACCAAGTACCAGAAGAGCTATCTAGCGTGATCTGCGGGAAGGACGACACACTAATAGGGAAGTGAATATTTACTAAAACATTAAAGAATTTTTTTTCTCAGAATATTTATATTTTTTAATTTACTTTTCTCTCAAACAAAGTTATTTATTAAGTTTATATTTTCTTTTTTCTCAGATTGAAATTTCTCCTTATTTCACCTCGCTATTTTTTCCGTTACTTCCTTATACTATAATTAAAAATTTGATGTAATGGTAAGAAACAAAAGATTTCAAATTCTCATACATTTTAATATTAATTCATTATTATTGCGAATATCGCTTCATAAAAATATCTGTCATTTTTACAATATCATTACACTAAGGTCTCGTTGCGTATCTTACACTCCCATCATTTCATGTATAATTGATTTAAAGCCATAAAATTAGGTTCCTGACATGAAGTAATAAATTTTCGTGAGCGTTTTATAGGCCTGAGGTAGGTCTGGTTTTGTTAGGTAGAGGTCTTAAACCTTTTAGCGTAAATTTCTTCTCAAGCCTGCTTCGATGCCACTGCTATCACCATTCTTGGTTGGCAATCTAATCGGCTGTCTCTGCCCTTCCATGGCGTCCTGGAAGGGTACAACTCTTCTGTTCGTTTTTGATAGTTGTTAAGAGCAGTGTTATCTTTTTTTTTTCTGCTTTATAGCCCAGTGGCCAGGTAAATTTTACCTTGCAAAAGGTTATCTAGTTTTGGATATTTCCTATGTACCAAGGCCCTAATTAAAAATCTATGTCTTATAATTTAACGCCTGTGTACACGCTTCAGAACGACTGCTTTTGTGATACTTTTTCGGTTTTTGTTGCATAACTTTTTACTAGTGCGTCCTAAAAAAAAAAACTCCGTCAGTTTTTTAAAGAGCACAAAATTTTCTACAATTGACTCTACTAACATTTTTTTCTAAGACTTTGAGTTCACATTTATAATTGTTGCATGTTCTTTTTTCCTTTTAAACTATACAACCATATGAAAATATTTTGTCATTAAATATAATGGAAAGTAATTGCACGCAATGAAAATTTTGAACTTGTAAATTTTGACTAGTAATAAAATTGAGGAAATATTTTCAAATGGATATATAGTTTAAAAAGGAAAATACATGCAAAAATTATAGATGAATATAAATGTGAACTTAGAATAATAAGATTAAACCCTGAAAATGAAGCAAACGGCCATTAAACGTTGAAGAAAACTTAATAAAGTAATAAGGAAAAAATTTTGTGCACTATTACTTTTTTAAAAAAATGTTCTTTAAAGTTTTTCGTAAATTTTGCTCTTTTTTTTTTTTTTTTTTTTTTGCACTTTTGTGGGCCACTAGCATTTCGGTTACTAGGAGATTTAGAAAAAAAGTGATAACAGTGTAAATCGTATCAAATTTTGTGCTCTACAAAAAAACGTTGGAGTATTCGTAGGATGCGCTAGTAAAGAGTTATACAACAAAAATGAAAAAAGTGACACGAAAGCGGTAGTTCTGACGCGGGCAAAGGGGCGTCAAATTATAAAACTTGGATTTTGAATTTGCGTCTAGGTACATACAACATATTCAAAATCCAAAACATCATAATCTTTTGCTAGGTGAAATGTTCTTGGCCACTAGGCTAATCTTATAAACCGTTAAGATGATGAACAGTCTTTTTCGTGAGCTTATCTCTAACTTTTGTAAAAATGTTGTGTTTTGAAGCTTCGGTAACTCATAGGTTTAGATAAGAATATTATTAAAGTAATAAATAGTAGTAACACAGGGGCGTTAAATTAGAAAACTTGGATTTTTAATAAAGGCACATACAGCATTTACAAAATCAAAAACTACATAACCTTTTGCAAGGTAACCCTCCTTTTCACGACCTGGCCACTGAACTAAGTCAAATCTCAATAAATTATTTCCCACTATCTCTATTTATATGGATATTTAATCTAAATATACCAAATTATTTCCTCTCATCGATGTATTGATGTCATTCACTATCTCAATTTTGTAAACTGCGATTAATCTCGTTAGACAGGAATGTCTATTATATAGAAAAAGACCACGACAGAATTTTCGTTCTGGTTCCTCTTCTTAATTACGGATTTGAAAACATCAAATTTTTACGCTTTGCCAGCATTCTCTGATTAGATTATCTCTTTTTTTTCAAACAAAATTAATCAAATCAAGTGGTCAATCATGTAAACTATGAGACACCGTGGTAAATTTCCAATTGCAACGCTTCGCTACGCTCAAGACCGCGAGAACCGTTTAGTAGGACAGGTTAAGTTGGGCGATGCAGTCAAGCGTTGGAGGTCCAGGCGGAAGCGATCCACACTCGCGTTTGTTGAGGTCAAAACCTGAACATTTTCCATTGAGTACAGGGATAAGCTGTAAAATTTAAATTTATGCATCTGAAAATATAAAGCAGTAACCTGATTGTTCATACTTCAGGACATTAACTAATAATGGAATGTTTGTTACAAATGGCTGGTTTCTTCTCTGGAGTTATTAATAGTACAGTTCTCTCATAAATAACTTTATTTATTGTTTAATATTCAAGATCAAGAGTTCAAAATGAGACATAAATAATTGTTAGGACATAAATGGATTGCTCCAAAAAAGGAGCCAAGAGTCTCAAAAATAACAGAAATAAAATCACCTGCCGATATTTCGCCAATTCAGGTATCATCAGGACAGGAGAAAAAAAAAAATTCTATACAAAGCAAAAAATGCAGGACATCCACAGTTCAAATGATACTAACCAAGGGCCAGTTAATATACAGTTAATACACCCTACACCAAGACATATGTGCTTTGTAAATTTCTGGTGCAGAATCCAACTCTTTATAATTTCAACCGTTTTAAGAAAACATAAAGAAAAAATCGGACGAAAATCTTAGCCTTTTTGAGCAGAATTCGGCTGGTTATAACGATACTTTTTCCAAGAACATTGATGAATAACGGAGGAAGATTTACGTGTTCAAAAGATTTCTAGAGCAGAATATTAAGCTTTAAAGGCGCCCGTTTCAAGAGAATTTTTAAAAATCGGATGAAAACTTGAGTGTTTTGAGGATTTATCAGGGAGAATTCATATATATATATATATATATATATATATATATATATATATATATATATATATATATAAAAAACCTGTACCACTACAACCCGTGAAGGGTCTTGGGTTCAGTACTTGGGGTAAGGACCGTACTGTTTCTAAGCCAACGGTTGTGTAAGGAGGTGATTTGGCCGAGATCACGCTCAACCGCCAGGTTTTTCCCCCAATTAAGGGTACCCACTTTATAGAGGCTGGGTGAGCCCCAGGAGGGTCCCCCGATCCCACAGGATCGATCCGCGACTGAATACAGAATAAATAAATACCTGCCTCAGCCGGTCTCGAACCCGGGATCTTGAGATTAGTAGCGCAGTGCCTAACCCACTGAGCTACCCCGCTCCCATATATATATATATATATAATATATATATATAATACATATATAATATATATATATATATATATATATATATATATATATATATATATATATATATATATATATATATATATAGGGGTCGGGGTGGCCGAGCGGGTTAGCGCGCTTGCAAAACTGCACCTACCGAATCCCGGTACCGGCACTACTTTAATTTAATTAAACTAATAATTCAAGAAATTTATCACCCCTCCCCCCGGGTATGTGAGGCCCGTCAGACTACTGGAGGCTACTGACACAAACCGGGCGTAGGAGTGATGACCCTACCCCGTGTACCTTAATTGTGAATCGCGTTGTGGTTTTCCAGGACATAAAATAGCCCGAAGGTTTGGTCCATGGACGGTCTGTCTCGGGAAAAGAAATATAGGTCCTCGTGCGCCTGCTGACTCCGAACAGCCATAATCCGTGGATCTAGGCCGATTTGTCACTGTCCTTGAATCCGAGTGAGTCGGTGGGAAGAACACTGCCGAATTGGCCCCAAAGGGACCGGTTATGGAGCAATGGGCAGCCTTCCGCTGCACCATGGAAACCTTGGTTCGCAGCAACGTGAGGTTGGGTGACCCCCTCCAGGTTGTCTGTGCTCCCGCAAGCAATAAATATCTGTAAGAACACCACATCGCGCGGTCAAAGATCTACAAGGTCTATAGAGCCAACCGAAAAAAAAAAATAAAAAAAAAAAAAAATATATATATATATATATATATATTTTTCGATTGGCACTATAGACCATGGAGATCTTTGGCCGCGCAATGTGGTATTCATACAGACATGTGTTGTTTGCGGGAGAACAGAATGTCTGGAGGGTGTCACCTAACCTCACGTTGCTACAAACCATGTTTTCCATGGTGCAGCGGCAGGCTATCCATAGCTCCCTAACCGGTCCCTTTGGGGCCAATTCGGCAGTGTATCTCCCACCGACTCACTCAGGTTCAAGGATAGTGACAAACCGGTCATGATCCACGGATTATGGATGTTCGGGATCAGCAGGCGCACGAGGACCTATATTTCTTTCCCCGAAGCAGACCGTCCATGGACCGAACCTCCAGGCGCCCATTTTACGTCCTGGAAGACCACACCGGGGTAGGGTCATCTCCTACGCCCGGTCTATGTGAGTTGCTTCCAGTAGCCTGACGGGCCTCACATACCCGAGAGGGAGGAGGGGTGATAAATTGCTTGAATTATTAATTTAATTAAATTAAAGTAATGCCGGTACCGGAATTCGAACTCACAACCTTTGGGTTTGTGAGTAGGTGCACTTTTGCATGCGCGTTAATCCGCTCGGCCACCCCGACCCCCTATGTATATATATATATATATATATATTCTTATTCTTAAGTTTCTTAGTGATTCTTCTCATTGATGGAGACAGCATTAAATTGAACCATTTATCGATTCCAAGATATTTTTAATTAGTTTTTGAAAGTTGTGCAAATTCTGCCAACCTTCCCATAAACTTTTTTCTCCACTTTTTTTTTTTCAAAAAAATAAAACAAACATTGACAGAGTGTAAATAAACGGCTTCTTCTTTCAGCTAAAATATAAACTTCAGACTTTTCTGAATCTTGTAAGTGGGCCAAAACGCAGAATATTAAAAATTTACAAATTTGGTGCAAATTAACCTAATAAGGTCAAAGATGATGGCACGGCATAAACGTCGGATTAGGCGTGCATTTTTTCTCTTTTTGTCCCCTAGTACCGATTCTGCTGAACCCACCGATGCACATTAACAGAGACAAATCGATCAAAATTTATGGATTATGACTCGATTATCAGCAGTCTGTGTAGGACCTATAGGCACTTCCTTAAGTTAGAACTAACAACTTCCGTCTATCTAACCACCTGCTGGTGCTCTTGAGATTATAAAATACCTCAAAACGATTTCAGGTTCATGATGCAGGATCATTGCTCAAACTTCCAGGCGGTGGGATTCGCCACTTTTTCTGGCAGGGCTTACCTGGAGGAAGGGATAGCCGCCTCATCCCGAGCGGCGTGGCTCTTCTCCACGGTCTGCGTTCAACCTTTTTCAGGCGGTTAACTATTAATTAATCGCGTTTGAGACCGCTCTCTTCTATATAATTCAATATCTGTGGATTAAAGATTTGAATGCTAATTAATTATCAGCAAATATTATTAGTAATCTTTATACCTTCAACTTGGAGCCGTCTTATTCCTCTCTATTCCCCAGGCCTTATGAATCAGTTTTGAATTCAGGTCCACTTCACCTTGTGGTTGATATTGAATATCGCTCTAAAGTAGTAGCTGAACAGCTCTAAGTCAATTTTCAAAATCCGAATGCTGAATTTTTAATTAATTAATTACTGTTTTTTTATAAATTAATGTATGTTTATATTGATACCACAATTTTATGTGCTATTTTTTATTTTTATGTTTCGATCTCTTACCCATTAGACATATAATTTCTTACTTTCTTGTGTCTTTTTTTACTCCTTAAATTCGCTTGTCAATCGAGCTCTGTCCACCTGAGGTAAGAATAGTATGCTCGTACGGAAGGCAGTGGCGTACACTGAATATTTTTTCGTGTGGGGGGATTTAATGAGAAGGTAAGCAATCATTAAGTGGCTATAATCGTCAAATATGTTGTCAGTTTTAAGGATAAGAATGAAAATTGGATCAACAATTATTACTTAAAATACAAAACTTATATGAAAATCATATTTTTTCAAAAATTTCGGAGGGAGGGATATATCACCCTGAACGCCCCTGTGTACGCCACTGATTTAGGGCATTTAGATATATTCATTTATTGGGTGCAAGGGGTTGGTCAGTCTTACCTGATCAAACCCTAAGTGGTATCTTACTTTATCCTATAGATAATAGTATTGAAGAAAAATATCTATGTATACAGAAAAGATGAAAAAAAAAATAATAATAATAACTAAGATCAATAGAAGAAAGAATTAACGGAGGTGTTGATCCAAAAGTTAGTAAGGCAATGGGTGGTTAGTGTGTAATTGTCTCATTAGATCCAAATCCTGAAATGGTAAGAGTTGGCCTTTAGGGAATATGAATTCTAAATATTGATGTTTCATAAATCAGTCATGAGAGTTTACTAAGGTGAAGTGTAACGAGTTTAAAAGATATTTGTTCCAACCTGTTGATTAAGTCGGATCTTTCAACTTCTGCTTTACAGCTGAATGGATGTTTATCAACCCCTAGGCTTTTTTTGTTGTTTAATTTTTCGGTAAGTGGAACCTTTTAATACTATTTTTCAAAATACTTTGTGGTTTGCGTTTCTCCCTGACAGTTTTCTAGTTTTTAAGTGCTAGTCCACAGTTACCCGGCAAAACATGATAGCAGGGGTAAATGCAGATCTCTGCGCTATACAACTGCGCCTGGTGTAGTACACTTACCCCTACTGTCACGTTTTGATGAGGTACTGCGGACTAGCGCATTGAAATAAAAGTTGTTGTTTTTTTCGAAACATTTCATTCAATTATGTTCCACAATTCACTTTCATGGCTGGTACTGAATATTGTAAAATGTGAATCTCGGGTGAGTTTTAACTTTTTTTGGTGATTATATCAGTAAAATAATCCTCTGGAAGCGAACTACTTTGCACATGCCCCACAATCGCTATTGCTTGAATGATGAGTTTTCCAGATACCTCGTACGCACTTATCTCTTAAGGCTGGGTTAAGTGCGTACTAGATACAACTAAATTGAATTATCAATCTCATAAAAATGGGTGTGACTGAAACGTGGGCTAAAATGCAGGATTGTAACTAGCAGGTAGCAAGGTGGCAAATGCCGCGGGTCTCGGCCCAAGGGGAACCTCGAATTGGCCTTTATAATAATAAAGTATAATATCAAATTGTATTTTTATGTAGTAATACAATATTATATGAAGTAATACAGTTAATAACTAACATTGTATTATTATGTATAACGTATAACGTATCACATATTCAAATTTTGAGTAAGAAGCTAAGGGGATCTCAAAACTTGGCTGCCACGGGTCCCTAAATTCATACTTACGCTACTGCTTGAATACGATATTCTAAACATAGTCGTCTCAGGAAAATTAAAAAAATAAAATAAAAAAGGAAACATCTAGCTTCAAAAATTAAAACTTTACAGTCATTTAAAGTAGAACTTTGTAAAATCTAGCGCGCAGTTATCACACATTACCTTATGATAAAGTGGGGGGGGGGGTCGATGCTTATAGTATTTATTTTACCAGTTTATACTACAAATATGTGGATCTAACCAACCCTCCACCTCCTCTCCCATTGCCCACAGGTTTACGGATAGATTTCATCGAATCCAATATCTCGTTGCATTGCTCTGAATTTTAACATCTTATCGCTAAACGCCGTCGAACTGACGGTTAGCTGGGCTGATGTTGGTAGATCTGTAGATCATGCTGGTTGGCGCCTGGCCGTAACCACTCTACCTGCCAATGGCCTTCGCCTCTAGCGTTTTTTTTTCTCTTCACTAACGACATGTTATGTCTGCAGTAGTAATAAAGGCTGGCTGCCCTCGTGCTAGACTCTGGCAAACATAAAAGTTGAGGTCTTTTTCTGAAGCCCCTCGGTGAGCCTGGATAGCGGCGCGCTGCGGCCAAAGGCACCTCTTGACCCTCTCCATAAATCGATATATCATTAGTAGAAGGA